>JBBPPC010000462.1:0-17943 GCA_038091775.1 Leccinum olivaceopallidum | reverse complement strand
GTGGCGGTGAATTTCAGTTCTTGAAGATCTTCGGATACTAAAGCAGACACGGAAATGACCTAGTACGTGGGCTGGAGGCGATCATGACTCGGAGGCTCTGCCAAAGTTGCCCAACGAGATGAAGTCGTTCGAAAGAGTTTTCGGTCTCCGATTCGTTCACGGTGCCGCCAATTCACGATCGTCCGAGAAATTCGACGTCACATCCATAAGCATCTTCATGCATCAATATTGATGGAAACTCTGTTTCAATCTTCAATTTCAGCGTTCTGTACTTGACGTGGAGCCGGACAGACCGGCTCGTGTACGGCTGCAGGAGCTCCGTCACTTCATAACGCCACACCGGGTTATCGAGCGGTCGACGGGTGTCGACGGGCGATACTGTTGCTTCTGTCATATAGGGACGACGGCTGGCTTGCTTTATCGTGGTACTAAGCGCAAATTCCTCTGTCGCTTCTTTGTTCAGCTCGATCACCGAGGCGGATTGGGATTGCCCTCTTTGGGAATGCTTGTCTCGATCGACGACTCCACGCAATCATGCAATGAATAGATCGCTCGGGTCCAACACGAATCCCGCGATGTGGTTTTGAAATCATGATAATGACTTGTTTACCTTTGAATGTTCGCCCTCGATGTGGAAGCCAACAAAAGAAAAAAGCCAACCTCCCATATGATAAGTATTTGCGACCCGGGCCAATCCCGAGTCCATGCATTTGGTAACCTACAACATACTCGCATTGAAACACTCGTCACTGCTACTGGTACATACATTCATCACGAAACACGGTCATCGTAAGCGCAACGAATCACAAAAAGGCAGATACGGAAGTACAACTCAGCTCAACGCCATCGTACAAAAAATACAAGAAAGAGGACAACATAGAAAGTGAACGATTCGACGAGGTCAAAGACTGCGTGAAGCGGATCAGAAAAGGCACGATCATAACAAGCGACACGTGCGACTCACCATATAATTCACTCCTTCGGAATGTCCTCGACACGCGCGACGATCGACCTGACCCAGCGGTGCTGACCTGGTGTAATCGGGATGTCGTTAATGTCTTTGAAGACGAGCTGCTTCCTCGTAGGGTTCCTTAGCTTGATGATGATAAGGTGCGTAGATCCACCAAAATGGAACATCCCCAACTCAGCCCCGGCCTGAATGTGTACAGGCTGGTTCTCCGAGGGGACGTTTACTAAATCTGAACGGGGTTTGCATGAAGAAACCTCGCCCATTCCGATTCCAATGAGCGCAACCTTCTCAATCTCCGAGTTGGGATCCGCCTCAATGATGTAGATGCATCGGGCAGCTGTAACAGAGAGCCAGGCTTGGGACCGGACTATAGCACCGTGAGGATCGCCCTTCTGCAAGCCGTCATCACCAGGGGAGCCTTCATCAGGTAACACGGCATAGTATGAGCCATCTACTTCGGCGGTCGCAACGACCGTGCCCGTGATAGGGCTGTGCCAACGGTGGTAATCCTGGGGGCCGAGAAACGCCTGATACACTGTTCCGCCTTCGAAATACTTTGCGTGTTCGGGCAAGCCTGTCAAGCATGTCGTGGAGGGAGTAATTTTGACCCTTGAGCCAGAATTGGTCCAGCACCTGTACGGTATGAGCAATGCGTAAAGAGGTGGATTCGCAGGCATTGTTGATAACGGGAACCTCAACCCCTTTACGTTTAAGCGTTTCGACGGGGCGAACGTCGTCGGTACGGAATGTCCTGGTAAAGAAGGAGTCCCAGGTTGTGTATCTCTTTGGTGCCGGGAGCTCGGTTTTGTAAGTGTCGTCGAAGCTAAGGCCTTTGAGTCCCTGTTCCAACATCTCCAGGCCCTCCTTACAAAACCACCCGTCGTTCCCATCGTTGAACACCTCGGCAGACTTCTCCGTGTTCAGCATGTCTTTGGCCCAGCCGTTCAACAACTTCTTCATCTCGACGTTGAACTCCGGCCATCGAAACAATTCGTAGGCCGCAGAGGTGTTGCTTAGCATATCAAGGGCGAGGTAAATTGGTATGCCAATTGGCTCCCCGATCACCTTGCCGTTGGAGTCCTCGAGTTTCCAGAACTTGGGACCAGATACAAAGATGCTGTCGAGAATGGCCGCCAAATGGTCGAGGTTATCCACACGATGGTTTGGTTCCTCCTCCCACTAGAAAGAAAGAGGATTCAGTTAGCAGTGCGATGTGATTCGTAAAATTTATTCTGCCGTACTTTCGTGGAATAAATTTTGCGTTGCTCGAACATCGCGTTCGAAAGGGGCGTCATGATAGCGCTGTCTCTGATGGCATCGATAAAGGCTTTCACATGCGGGTTCTGCGGGTCATACGATATGCCTTCCATGGGCCTGGTGGCAACGAGATGGTGCTTAACGAAGGCATTGTGGATCTCGCGGTGCTGGGGCACCCAACCATAGTACATGGAGCGGGTTGCATAAGAAGGTTGTTGTTTTTTAGACATAGTGGCAGGTATAGAGAAAGTGGAATGCTGAGGAAGTGCGTCGTTGGACGGTGGAACGACGAACGAAAAGGTCGACTCTTTATACCCCTAGACCGCTTTCACTAGGCCGAAAACAGGATATGAATGGAGCGTAAAGCAGTAACCCCATGACGATGAACCGAAAGATGGCGTGCGCTAGTGGTTGATTGCGCCACGACTCGTTCCAAGCTCCGGGGGCGAGTTTGACGATCCGAGCGCGGCGGACTTGTTGCTCATGGACGTACCCATGCTCGAGCACCTCACGCTGGAAGGCGACCTCTGCGCGACCCGAAAGATCACGATCGCCCTGTCTACGCCCGAACCACAGCTACGCAGTCTGACGCTCAACGCGACTACGCTCAGTACGGACGCGCTGTCTGCGTTCGACCCCGGCTGGACGCAACTTGACGAATAAGTGCAGAGGATATACACCAGAGGTGTACGAAACAAGCCTGTTTCTGTGCATTACGTTGTTACGACCTTCGCACAAGCACGAGACCCCACCCCCAGGGGAGCATGATTGGCAGATCCTTATATCTGTATCGTTTCCTGCTCTCGACCAGCAGTAGAAACACACGATAGCCTTGGGTGGGTGCTCTCTAACACTGCTTGACATCCCATGTATGGTATAGCTTGGCGCCTTCCAGAGCACCTGGATATTGTTCGACCCTTTTCGGTCGTGGTGATCTAGCAATATCCGAATTGCACCAGCCACTTCCCTACCGATCTTCTCGTCCGAAATGACGTGTGAGCCCAAGCTAATCATCACCGTGGGTCCGTTGTCCAGCCACTTTGTTAATTTTGGATCGCTCTCCTCCACAGGGTCAAAGGGCAGGACGATAGGTCCACAGAGAAGCATCACTTCTGGGAAGGTAGCATAAGGCCAGTCGATTTCGGTGAGTGAGGGACAGATGTATGTCACTCCGCGATAGGGAACCTCGTCATACATTGATTTGAGACCGAGCGTTTTGCGGTAGGATTGTACTTGTTTGAAGTTCTTCGCAGTCATGAACCCTACCACGAGTCGAATCCGGAGATAGGCGTTGGCAGGAATCCGCCACCACTTGAGAGGAAATGTGAATCCCGAGGACAAACTGTGCAACATGAATATCAGTCGACCGGTGAAGGAACCGAAGAAGAAAATCACTACGGACGCAGGGTATTTCCACAGTGCTGCAGCCTTGGGTTGGCTCTTGAGCGCAATGTCCCCGATAGAATTCGGCAGGATGAGCATGTACTTTTGGCTCATCAGTTTGCAGGCATCCACCGCGAAATAGAAGACCCAGTCCGAGAGAACCACGTCTGGTTTGACGGAGCCGATGATCTCCTTTGTATTCTCTAAAATTTCGACGTATTGCTTTTCGTTTCAAGGGAGGCCCATGACGTCCATCTTGGCGTAACTTTCCAGTGCACCGTGCACGGGTGCGGGAGGGTGAAATCGTCTACGCCGCGCTCCTTTATACGGTCCCAGAACGCCGTTCCCTTGCATTCCTGGAATGTGATAGAACCCACGGTTTTACTATCAGAACGCGATGCATGGCGGATGACGAGTTCGTGAAGGCGCAAGACGCGGTTCTTGATAGGTGCAAAGGACCCGACGTGGACGTTCGCGCCCGCTATCGCAAGCTCGTACGCGGTGGCGAGGTTCACGTTGGCCTGGCCGTACTCCGAGTTCGTGAAGACGAGGACGGTGGGCTGGGAAGTCATGGCGGACGGTTGGGTTCGGAGTCTCTTTGGGTCGGCCCAGGCACCACATCAGCTCGCGATTATAGAACCAGAGATTGCATTCGGGACATTGACTGAGAGGCGGGATGGCGTGTGCGTTCTGTAAGCAAGGCAGACAGGTGGCCATATAGGTATCGCGGGAGCATGACTGGAATGGAATGAGCCGAGATACGGAACAATCCCAACTCAAAGCAAATGACAGCGTGGCACGAGGTGCACAGCGCCGTCAACACCTCGCATGACGGACATGGCTCCTCGAAGAAAGGAGAATCGGCACAGACTTGTGACTGGCCGGACTCGGAGGAAATACCATTCGATTCGATACGTTTCATAAAGTCCTGACACAAATTCGTTAGGTTCGTCAGATGCCCGGTGACACAAAAGAAAAAGAACCATCACCTCACCTGCCAAGCGGACCACGAGCAGCAATTTGGCCTTTGTCGACAATACGCCTGTACGCCTTTGCCGCGAGATGGGCTTTGGCGACGGCGCCACAGACGACTGTGAGGTGGCATCTGGACGCTCAGCGGTGAGTTCGTTACTAATCAAACCATACACAGCCGGTGGCGATGTGTTGAGCGTATCGAGCCCGAAAAACTTGGAGGTATTTGCGGCTAGATTGATAATTAGCGAACACCACCCGCGGAGCTGACAGAGAAGTAACCCCATACATTGAGCGGAAATTGAGTGTTTGAAGTGAATCGGATGACGGTTTGAATAGACTATGTCGAAGTCGATCTCGGAGGCCGCGTTGGGGCAACACGGATTCAGTTCAAGGAAATTGAACACACGCTCAGAGTGATCACAAATATCAATCTTGTGAAAATCATGTCAGATCAAGAAGACCATGGACACAAGGAAAACAAACTGATTTTGTGTTTACTAGTTCGTTTCGTTTCGTTTTAAGGTCCTGAGGTTTTGTGGTGGTTGCGCCAGGCTTGTCAATTCAAGGGTGTCGGATGGGGACGTGAGAGGTGGGAGGGCAGGGGCACTGAAGAAGGTGGGCGAGAGAGCGTGGAGGTACAGGGGAGAGTCGGTGAAAGGCGAGGGCAGGTGTCCATCATGCGCACATGGGACGACAGCGCGGCGTCGGTTCTCCTCTGGACTATAATCGATGCACCACATCCGCCCGTGCACCCCGTCCATCGCGTACTCGTCGTCAATTATCGGGTGCGTCACCTCCAACCCTGCCGACGCGTTTCCGACGACAGCAGTAACGGAGTCGGCTGCGGACGCGTCCACGGTGAATTTGTATGCGAATGCGCCCCGTGTGTCGTTATCCTTCCACAACGAGACGCGACATATCCCCCTCATGCGTCAGGCGACTCAGGCGACACATCAACGACGATCCCCATCCACGACCCGTGCACTGTGAACAGCTGGCGGGAGGGCGAGGAAACGACGTCGATCGGGAGCACACGCTTGGCGCTGCGCACGATCGTGGACAGATCCGGGCGCTCGTTGTCCTCTTTATCTGTATCGTCTCTCTTCAAGTTGTCCTCTTCAACAAGCAGCACGTAGTCCGTATACGTGAAATACTACACGTCCCCGTCCCCGTCCCGTCCCCGTCCCCGTCCCCGCTCCTCGAACCAGTGACAACCGAATGAATGAACCTCAACGTCCTCGTCCTCGTTAGCGCGTCCGTCCAGCTATACACGGGCACGAGCCACATCGGACCGACCGTCGCGTCGCGTGTGAACATCTTGTGCATCAAGCGGAGCTCACTGACGACGCGCGGTGGTGTTGGTGTCGGTCATCCGGATTTGGGACGGCAAATGTCTGGATGACTTTTGAAGGGCCGACTTTGCCGTGGATGAGATAGGTACGGTTGAGCACGAAGACGTGCGTTGGCGTAAAGTAGACATTGACCCGCTGGGGCCACCACTTGCGGCGATAGTTTTAAAAGTAGATCCTATGGATCCGAAACGCGTAGAGCGGTGTGAGCATGAATTTCATTGCCTATGAGTCGTCGGGCAAACCGGCGAGGACGATTGACGACTGACTCACCAGCTGCGTTCTAAATCGGGGGAACTGGTAGAACCGGCGAGTGCGCGCGTCAAAGAGGAGCGAGTGTTTGGGTTTTCCGACCGGGGAGAGCGAGATGTAGGCATACGAACCAGGTGTGTTGCCGTTCGAGCCACAGGCGCTGGTGCTTGTAATGCGGAGGCACGGGAGGAATGCCTCTCGCGGCAGATACCATGTCGGGACATCAAGCGTGTGCGTCGGGCTCGATAGGTGTCCCGTGTCGTCGTCGGCAACGAACTCGAGTAGTTTCCTGTGAAGAATAGGGTGAGAAAAGATCTAGATACTTGCACCCACACAAGTCGGAATATAATATGTATGTAAAAGGCAGAAATAGAGTCACGCACACAGGATCCTCGAGCATCCCCGACCCGAAATGGACGACGACGTAGGCAAGATGGGCTCGTGGGGTCATCAAGGAGGATGCGGACCACTGGGCCAGCTTCAGGCCGCTGTCATGATTCCCCGAGTCCCACAGGAACTGATCTCTGCCGGACTTGATATCGTGCAACCAAAGTTCCGTGGAGGCGCTGTCACCTGCCTTGGGCATGCTCCGGCTCCGAGCCGCCGACCGTCTGAGTGGTAGCTTGACGCCGACACGGACCTTGTCGACCCCAAGGGTTGACGCGGGACAACATAAGACCGGGCTGCGAGCGGTGCTGGATCGGTAACGGGAACAACGCACGTGCAATTCTCTGGTACCTCGCTGAGAACGAGTCTTGTCAGCAATGGGAACGACAGCGGAGAGGAAGGGACATTTGATACCGGGGTTGGATGGGAGCCAGATATACGCCAATGACCTCGACCTCAGGGAACTCGTCTGCCAAGTCGATGGCCCTGGTATTATTTCGGCCGCCGTCGAGGGTGTGATACATTTACGGTTTCTGGAAGGGACGCACCAACAGCCACCGCCGGTGCCCAGGTCGAGGATGCGGCAGCACTCTCGTCCCTCTCTTGGGGCGAGCACTTCTTGCACGGGGCCGACATGGTTCTTTCCGCCAAAGAGGAACTGGATGATGCGGTGCTGGAGCTCGGAGCGCTGTTGGGGACAGGAAAGCATGAGGCGGGGGTGTGTGGGGGGAGGAGGACGCACATGGATCTCCTCCTCGTCAGCGGGGAGCATGTAACGCGGACTGAGGGCGTTGAAACGCCTCCCGTGTATCTCCGTGAAGAACTGGGAGTCGCCCTCACCGACGAAGGAGAGCTGGTTGAGGGGAAAGACTACAGGATAGTTGAGACGCATGGGGAGGGCGAGGGTAGTGACATGGTCATGTCATGAGAGGTGTTCCCAGACTTATATTTCCCACTGGCAGGAGGGGAGCATGACCAGAAGCACATAGTACTTGGTTGTTTGCGGCCATACTGCGGGATCTGAACAATCTTTCTAAGAATCATCCCTCATTTCAAATCCCTAAAGTACATTTCCTTTCGTAAGGACTTTATAGATTCGGCTTGATATCGTGTACAAACACCGTACGTGTCGATTCCCCATGCTGCATCCACGGTTACTACTTGCACTTACAAGGCAACGCCCGCCCGGATCTACACTAGTCCCGCCTGGCGTCTTATGTGATCCAATAGCAGCCGTGTCAGAAAATACCTCCGATTCTCCGCCTAGGCCCGCGGACGATATTGAACTGAGTCGACGGGATAACGTGTTCGGTGGTCTTACTGCGACACTGACAAGCTGTGCCCCGTGCGCAGTAAATTTACGCACAGCTTCACCGGTGTTCAGGTCCCATTGCTAAGAGAAGGACCATAAGTGGCATACTAGTACATAGGACTGTGACTTGGGTCTGTCTTGACCGTCGTACGAACACGATGCGAGTATGTTACCGAACTTGGGGTGAGCCCACGCGACTTGCCAGACGGGGCCGGTGTGCCTACGAGAGTCAGTCTCGGGCAAATGAAATCGCTGGGGACACACACCGATTTGGATGGCTCTCCGTCGACGACGTTGAAGACCTTGACGGTACGGTCGAAGGAACACGTGGCCAGTCGTATGCTGTAGTAGTCGAGCTGCGCGTCGTGCTGGAAAGAGAATGGGCGACGTGAAATAAGAACTAGTAGTTGTTTGTACATACGATCATGTCCTCGTGGGCGGTCTCGATCGGGACTGCATCTTGTGGTGTTTGATAGAAAAGTGACGCAGGGAAATCAGGGATGCTGAGGACGTTGAGCTGAGTTTCGTTGAATTAATAACTTTCCCCAAATGAGTTGCCTTGCACCTCTGCATCAAGCACCAGCGTAGAGGATATGGCCAAAGTAAGTCGAGCTCGGAGCAGCCTGGCATCATGCCATCGTGACATCTATGATGCGAATAACTACATGGGGGATCACCGATCCATTGATCGATCGATCATCGTCCGATCCGGAGAGAGGCCATTGATTTCCAATCGTACGGTGTTGTGTGCTCATTCTTTTGTGACTCATCCATCATTTAGGACGGTGCATTCGACGAAGCGGTCAAGGGCGTGGACGCCGTAGAACACGTCGCGTCTCCATTCCATCTGCAAGCAGTCGATCCCGATGGTAAGAAGTTCTGAGTAATAGTCAGTCTGTGGTCAGTCTGGCGAAGGAGAAAAGGGTGGTATCTAATGCGTAGACTCACGAATGGTGGGTTGATTGTTACCAAGTCCCAGCTGATGCGATCCTTGTTTTCTGGATTATTCACTATTGCCCAAGCAGCTGCGTCCATCTCCTGTCAGCAGCGCGATTCGCTGGGCCGAGAATGAGCGAAATAAGGCCCACCTCTCTCTGCCAGCGTTTTTGACGCTCGATATTTCTCGTCAGGGGGTGCTTCGTTTCTCCTCCCTTCATCTTCATACTTCTTGAAGATCTCCAGACACTGGTCGTTCCAGTCCGCCTCCGTGAAGGTAACGGGATACAGTTCATCCCGCTGGATGGCTGCTACAGATGAGGTGATTACGACGCGTTTGATCTTGGTCGATCTGTTTCGTGAAAAAGTGGCAAAGGTTCGTCAGTTGGTCTAGCTATCGCGTTGGACAGATTTACTTACTCGTCCTTGAGAATACTCTTTAGCATCCCCACAGTACCATTGACGGCCGGTACGATCAATTCTGTCATAGAAGTCGATCACGGGGACTATTCGAGGTCATTGGTCAGGTTTTTGGGGCAAGTATTCCAAAATACACCCACCGTAAATCAGAGGTCGCTAACCAGACAACTTCACATCGGATAGCCAACCATCCACGAAGTGACCTCGCCTGCCACTCTCAGCGTTTCTCCAACGATTTTACAACCACGTTGCCAACGACGTCCAGGCTAACACATTAGGCGACGACTTTTTGGCCAACACGCGCGGCTGTTGGATCGACGCGCGTGACGCTGCAGAAGCGCATGCCCTCGCACTTGAGAAAGAAGCGGCCGGTGGGGAGCGTATCATCGTCTCTGCTGGTGAGTCTACGCTTGCTCTTTTCTTGGCACTCTGAGACGGACGACAAACACACCTATAGGAGTCTGGACATGGTAGGATTTCCGTGAGTTGTGAGGCCGTCCGAAAGTCTTTGTTGAATTTGACCCGCTTCTTCTTAATCTTCATTTAGTCGACGCCGCCAATGACCTGGACCCTCCACCAAAGCTCAAGACCACGCTTCCCGTCGGCGTGCGGGGTGCTGGGAAGACTGCGAAGCACCTGACCTTTTACGACGCGACCAAGGCGGACCGCATTCTCGGTATGAAATACCGGACGATCGCAGAGACGGCGAGGGATACGCTGTATGACTACAAGGCGCGTGGGTGGTAGACGAGGACTGAGGAGAAAGTCACTGTGATTTGAAGAGAGAAGGAATATTTTTTGTGTACCACCAAATGACAACCCAGGCAGCCTGAGAATGTTCTTTATTGTCTGTATCACTGGATGCGTGCACCAGCGGCGGTTGTGAGAACGAGTCGGAAACCCTGTATTTTTCCGGTCGTCAACGTTTCAGTTTCAACATTACCAAGGGTGATCATTACGATCGCTTCTCCATCCCAGCTTGCACTAAAGAAACCCTTCTTGTCATGGTGCAAAGCCCAGAAACGGGCCTACGGTGACCTTGCAGCACATGCACCAGCCGACCAGGATCGTGTCGAACCGTGAATAGATTAACGTGACCGAGCTGCGAACGATATTGACAATTCACTGTGATGGCGAGGATATAGAGTGTACGTACGCTAGTTCCGCCGAGTGCCCAGAGTGCATCAGAGTGCATAGACGGGGTCTCGCTCCCCTGAGGGTAGCCGTTTTGCAAGTTAACGAGATCCGGATTCTCCCACCAATATCGTATCCGTCCAGATTTCATATTCCCTTCGACGACGTTGCAATGATGGCGCTGAGGAACGGTCAAGGTGACCTTGCCATTGACCGAGGCGAAAATGTCATAATCACGGATATGCCCATCGTCCGAGTCGGTCAACAGGTGGGACATGCAAAAGGACGAAGCCAGTGCATGAGTGGGCACCGGATGCGTAATTACACATATAGCTTCTACCGTGAACGATCGGGGTAGCTGTGTTGCGTGAAAGGGAAGGCCAATGACCGTTTGCGAACTTAAGCGGGCGCGAAGGCGACCTGGGTTTAACTTCCGGGACGACTGAGATTCGGGTGCACGATTGAGCTGCGATGCGCTCCAAAGAGAACGGTAGTACCTTGGAGTGATTCAGGCGTAGGCGATCGCAGCGACCGCCGGCGCAGACGGCGGCGAGGGGGGCTCTAGACCTGTTTCGATCGTAGGCTCTACCGACGGCTCGGACTCTTCGTCCTCGTCTTCCTCGTCTGTGTCCTCTGACCGTGACTCCTTGATGCGGAACCCGACACGTTAACCGCACGCGCAATAGGGAGGGGAGATTATCGTGGGGTACGCACATCGTTGGCTTCTGTCGCGTCGTCGTCCACGCCGGCCTCGTCGATCTCGTCCTCATCATCCCCGTCGCCCTCTCCGTCGCTCGTGCCGTCGAACTCAACGTCGTCGATCGTCTCGCCTTCAGAATCGCTGTGTGCTATGGAGTGAAAGTCACCGCGTTTGCAATAAAGCTGGAAAACCTACGATGTGAGGATCAAGTTCGAGTAAACTGAGTTGGGGCACGACAAGGACGAGGATTGTTCCATCAGAAATATACAGTGAGTGACCCTTTGCAATGCCAAAGTGGGGAGGGGCAAGAGGGGCAATATACGGTGTATTTTGTATGGGAATGGCATTCAAGAAGGCAAGACCGTGCGGTTGGGACAACATCTGAAGGGCAAAATAGAGAAAGGAAGCATGTTGAGGTCCGGATCCCTGGGAGCTCACAAGGGAAAACAGAAGCGTTGGGACATACCAGGACGAGCCAAATCACATCGATGAGCCTGTGCTTTCAACCGTCAGTCCAAATCACGCTTTTCACAGCGCGAGACAGTTAGAGCCACAAAAATGACGAATGATTTCAATGCGCCAGTGGCAACAGCAAACACGAGCAGCCAGTGTCATACAAGGCGAAGAGGTCGATAGGATGGGTTATCTTGCAGTCAGGATTGATCCTTGGCGAGATGGGTATACCATCGGACTCGGAGACGCGCTTTCTACTTGTTGAACGATGAAGAGCGCGTTGCCCACAAAGATGGTCTGTTGGCCCCGGTAGAGTCTTGCGTGAAGGAGGTCGCATGGGGCGAGCGAACACGACATTGTCGTAAACGGACGAGGGTGAGGCGGTGCCTTAACGTGATGGGGAGAGCAAGAATATTCTGGTAAGTTTCATCGAGACCGATCGGTAGGTTGAGAGCTTTTCCGAGATCTGTATTAGTTGCACACTGATTTAATGTGTCGATATAAGCTGCACCCGCCAGAACCTCGGAAACAGTGAGCTTAAACACGAGGTTCAGAACTGATACAATGATTGCGCTTACATGCCCTGCGCTCTGTGACATAGAGCAGAACGGATCTCTGTCTTTACCTTGGTTTCAATGTGATCGGAAACGATATCTAGTTCTCTCGTGACATGTAATGCAATATCCATCTATACTGCTCTTGTCATTGTGTCCATCGAGATGGAAGGAAGTTCACGCAACTCCTCGATGATCTAGACCGTGACAAAAAGTCGTATTCCACCTTTAGTCAGAATGATGAAAGCTGCGAGAAGCTTCTCCTTTGCACTTGTCCAAAGTATCGACTAAGACCAGCAGCTGATGGGTGAAATACTTGCCCATCCGGGACACAAACCTAGCTATATTACACTTGAGTTGGCCAAACTCCTCCAAGAACACTCGCCAAACCTCCGTCGTCAACAAGAAATAATAATTCTTCCGTGAATCAAACAACTTGGTGGCAACATCGATTTTTTCTTCCGGGGTCGCGAATCGAAGCGCATTCACAATCCCAACAAATGCACCCATCCACGTAGGATCGCCCTGGAGCAGCGTCCCCATCTCGTTCAACGTGTCCAAACATATCGGCAGCCCGTCCGTCAAAGACTATTCCTCAAGTCGATCGTGGAGAGAAGGGCCATGCAGAAGGGGAGCTTTGTCGACGGCCGTTTCAGCACGCACGTTGGTGTCGCCAGTTGCCGTTGTGCATATTTGCAGCCGCAAGGGCGTGGCGCAAGAGAAGGGCAGGCGATGTGGTCACGCTAGTCGAGCGTGCTCGCGCATAGAGGGAGTCGCCTGGGGTGACGAATTCCCCGTTAGCACAGGGCGCTCGTGCGACGAGTCACGAGGGGGCTCACAGGGAGTTCGGAAGCGTCGAGGTCGACGCGCCGTGGTTGTGGCCGAGGTCGCCGGAGGGCGGCAAGAAGCGTCAGGTGTGTCGACGAGAGAGACGGCAGCGCGATCGCGCGCATAGTTTGTGTCGAGAAGTCTCGAGACGATGAACGATTGATAAAAGGAGAACGTTGTGGGCCGTGGCACTGGTGGGCAGTCCACACGTCGAAAAAGGTCACACGCCACACACATAAACAACTGAGTAAGCAATTTGCTAAATTTGTCGAAAGACTAAGATGAACGTTGAACGTTGAACGGTCGGGTGTACAACGTGCTCCCGACGTGAACCTATTTTATTCACAAATTTAGATAGCATTGCCATCATAGAATACTTACATGTCCACCGAACGTTGGACAGCACGAAATTTAATTTAATTCCGGCACTTTCAAAACAAGACACTACATAGTGCGGGGTAACAGATGGGGTCATAATTTTTGGTGTCCAGTTATGCCGAAGTGGACGCAGCAGCATGACATGGGTGGAGACCATGGTTTGAAGGGGGGAGCCTAATCGCGCTTCAATTCGCCCACAAGTACTCTCGCACACACCAAACGAAATGTTCTTCCACGAAAACTCTGAAGAGGCCAAGTGTACGTAGCCCGAGTCGACGACCCATTGGTCATCCAGAGGCGTTGGCTCGGTCACCCTTAAGCCACCGAGGGAAAGCATGAGCTCGCGCTCTCGCACGAGCTCATCACCGCCGCAGCTGCCTACGGGTACATGGACTCTTGCTGATTGCTAGACTTGGATCTCATACACCAGTAGGCAGCGAAAGCGTACGCAAACCACCTTAAAAACAAGGGAGACCCCATGAGTCACGACAAGGCCTTCGAAATTCTGTAGGGATCAGCCAGTCACGGATAGGAGCCTTCTCACCTCCGCGATAGGGCCGGGGTTTCGGGCGCCTGGATCGACAAGTATGGAGACCAAAGGCATGGACGCTGCTACCAAGGCCGTACTCAAGCGCCGGGGTGAGTTGTAGGGAACGAATCGTCCGAGGCGTCACTCACGTCTTCGCAGCTGAAAGTCGCACGCAAAAAGCTTACGGCCAGATGTGGAGGCAGAGCGGCCATCGCTAAATCAGAAGAGTTGTTGATCCATGTCATGTCGACGATATTATATTGAGCGAAATGGATGTATTTGTATTTGTGTGTAATACTGCGAAGGAGTGCATCCTGTTCTTCGTCAGTCCTGCAATCCATAAAACGCCAAAGAAATAGACAACAAAGAATATGAGCGCACCGCTTGATGGAACGTCCTCGAGAACAGCGCCACAGAGGGAAATCTAAACGTGTTTTCGAGCGCATTCTCGATTCAAGCTTTCGTCTTGGGGTCTAGAGGGGGGGCAAGTGCATTCATTTGATCATCGAAAGCAGACTGGCCATCCTGAAAAATACCCGTTTCCAAAGTCCCTCTCAAAGCCTTTGAGATGGACACTGTTTTGTTGGTCGCCATCGAGTGACTTCGGCAGCGACGCTCACCGCGCTGACGATCTTGAATTTGTAGTCGGCTTTGGTGGTCACGGTGAAATTGATGCCCGGAAAGACGGAAAACACGTATGCCTCGTAAGACGTGGTGTTTCCGAGTGCGTCGACGTGTGCTCGGTTGAACTGCTACAAACAAAAGAGAGATGGGCACACCTCTGAGAGTGAGAGCTATATACCTGCAGTTTTAGCGGACCTATATATGTGTCTCCACTCTGGAATACAGTAGGCTCATGCGGCGCATCTAGGAAGCTGATCGAGTTAGCGCGTGAAGGAGGGAGCGCTGGCGGACGAAGCATTGCGCGCATAGGGAGGTGCAACGGCAGAGGCCGCGGCACCCAGCGAGAGGTGCGTACGCCTCAAGAATCCGGGGGACTGTAAGGCAAAGCCGAAGAAGGTTATTGCCTTTGTGCCGTGGTCAGGCAACGAATATCATACACTGATCTAGTACATGCCCCAAAACAAACCGCATTGCATGGTGTTTCAGGGTGGGCTGGGAATCCGGTCAGAGCGTCGACAAACTGTTGAGCTGCTTCATCTCGAGTTTGTGTCACCAGTACGCATTAACGTCGCCCTGAGCTTGAGCATGGGATCGGCTCCGAGTGCCCAGCTCGGTCGCACGCTGTCTGCAGAACTGTGAGGGAGGTCGTGAGGCGTGCCTTGAGAGCATCCTGTGACAGTCTTGGTGACATAGGACTCTGCCATTATGAGCCTATCGTCGTGCATGACCTTGAACTGACAGGAGGTTCTCGACAGACTGCAAAAGCATAGTAAGAAAGAAAGCGGCTCATCTACGACAGTTCTCTCACCGAGATTTGGACCTCGTATGCCATTAACCGTGTGATCCCATGTTAACGGACGGCAGATGTGTGATCGCGATTGTTGATAACGTACACCCTCCAGAAGCTCAACTGCGGAAAGAGTCAGTCCGAATCCAGGAAAACAAGCAAATTATGCGTTACGCATAGTGAGATTCCATGTCGAAGACGATAACGGAGGGAAAATGATTTGGAGTTCGAAAGAGGCGCTGTCACGCCCAAGTCCCCGACTCCTTTCTCGTGGGAGACTTAATATGCCGAAAAGTGGAAGTATACGGATTATGTAATAATAGCGGCGCTGTCCACGCCCAGTCCCCGACTCCTTTTTCGTGGGAGTCGGGGATATATAGCCTACCTTACACATACAAATACCCTCTGGGCGACCTACATCTTCAAGGAACTTGTGAAAAACCGATAGACCGTGAGTGCAAAAAGGATGGTGGACGATGTAGACCCTTTTATCTTCACTCCTTTTCTAGTTATCTAGTTATGAAACAAGCTGTGACTCATATCCTTATTATAGAGCGTATGAAATTTCCGGCAACTTCGACTCCTATTGGAAGAAGCACGAAATTGCCATAATGTTAGTATCATTTGCTTGATATGATCTCGCTTGAAGACTCGCCCCAGTTCAATCATCCAAACAGGACGTGACTCACAGGCAAGACCTGTGACCCACTATGTGTTACAGCTGGCCCGGGTAGGGTCGGTTGTAGACTTGAATGCGAAGGCTAAGACTAAGGAGAGGCCGAGCAGACTTAACGTCTGGCGAAGCCGAAGGACTAGAGAGGCCGAGCAGACTTAACGTCTGGCGAAGCCGAAGGACTAAGGGTTCTTTCGAGGAGGAACTCACGAAGAGTCTCGTCACTCGAAGACTAAGGCTAAGGTCACACCCGAGATGGGCAGAGGACTGAGGGACGAAGGACGAAGACACTCGAGGTTGGCAGAGGATACTCGGTTGGATTTCAAGTAGCTCTAGCTTAAGGGAATACAAACGAGGAGAAAGGTCTTTAAGTACTACGAGATGGAAGGCGATAGAATCGCAAGGAATGGAGGAGTCATCCGCAGCGAGGAATGAGTCAGAAGCTGCGTAATGCTATGTTGTACAGTAAGCGATGATGTCACTATGAGTAAGAGGACGCGTCATCGAGATAGGAACGAGCCGGATCAGAGATAGGAGGAAGTAGGAACGGAATCGGAGGAAAGCGGACCGTCAGTGATGTGAAGGATGCGAAATCACCCGAGGTCTATGGTACATCGTGAACAAGAAGTAGAGGCGATAAGCGAAAGAGAAAGAAAGAGAAAAGAGGTACATAGAGAGTCTCGGAGACAATCGTAACATTACCCCCGTTGTAGCCTTGGAGTCACCGACCCAAGTATCAGTAGTCCTGTCCCGACCAAGGGTGTTCCTCGTTGGTATTGGCGATAGCCGCGTCGTCATAGGTGTCTTCATAGTCATAGTCGTATCTCGGTGAGGGAGGACGATCGTTGACGGGAGGATATATAGGACGAGGGCGAGGACGACGAGAAGAGGTAGTTCCTTGAGATCCTCGAAAGGGTCTGGCTAAACCTCGACCGGAGCGAGCGGAGCGGTAGGAAGAACGAGTGGAGCGAGAGGACGTGGAGGACGAAGAGGAAGCGGAAGGGGAAGGTTGTGGAGCACGACGTCTAAGAGGACAAGCTCCTTGAGGATGTCCGGGAGCGCCCTTGAGGCAAATGGGGCAGGTATAATGTGGGCAGTCAATGCGGATATGACTGAGACGTCTGCAGGTGAAGCAGGCCTTTGGGTATAATCTATGAGAGCGATCGACTGGGAGGTCGAGTTCTTTTGCGAGGCGGGCTTCTGCCGAGTTCATGGCTGCGTCTTCTGCTCGAGTCAAGGGGAGGGAGGATGCAGACGGGGTCGATGCGATGGAGCGTGGTGGGGAGTGGTAAGCGGGATCCATATGCTCAATGTGTTCCTCTTCGCTACCAGGTATTGAAACTGAGTCGAAGACGGCTTCGATCTTATCAATCTCCGCTTGGATCTCTTCGGGTCCGAAGGGAGGGGATGGGGAAGGGGTGGGGACGAGTGCGGGGATGGCGTTTGCTGGGAAGGGGAGAATGGCGCGAGGGCTCACTGCTTCTACTTCAGCGGGGATACGGACATGGAGAGGGGGATGAGGAAGGCCTGGGGGAGAAGAGGGCATTTGGGGTATAGTGAGAGGAGTAGAGTAGATCGTCATTTCAGCCAGAAAGCGATCGATATCGGTGACAAACTCGGTCATCCCGAGTTGGTGCATGGCCGAGAGGAGATGTTCTTCGGCAGCCTTCTGGGTATTGGTGATCTGGATGGAGAGGAAGGCAGCTTGGCTGTCAGCCGAGTTCCTGAGGTTGGAGGCAATAAGTCCGAGTCGCGAGATATGGGTGAATGCGTTGTATAACGAGTGGAGGGGGGATTCGACGTCTGCGTAGGCATAGATGTCGTGGGTATAGCGGGAGTCCTGTAGGTAAGTGCGAAGTCTGCGCAGATCCTCTGGAGAGGCATCGTCAGTCCTTATCTTGCTAGCATAAAGAGGAACGTCGACGGTGTTAATGTGGTATACGTCGGAACGAGCGGGGAGGGGAGGGGAATCAATACGCCAAGGAACGGCGGTTTCGTTATCTAAGTATTGGGGAGCGGGAGAAGGAGGAGGAGATTCGAGG
>JBBPPC010000461.1:0-17946 GCA_038091775.1 Leccinum olivaceopallidum | reverse complement strand
TTACATTCGGCGAAGCTTGCAAGAGAAAAAAAGAACATACTAGTACAAGTCAGCAGGATTAGCTGCCATGTACCCAGATTCCTCTATAATGTTTTGATTTTATGTTGATACAAAATAAAATTCATGAGGAATTTACAATATTATGAGGCTTCAGGATAGAAGATTGCTCTATATCAATATTGGACTGAATAATAAAACATTAGAATCAAAAGACCACAATTAATTCACATACTGTTTGGTTATGAACAATCTAATAGTAACACAGTGAATTGAAATATGCCAAGAAATCATGAAAATTCACCATCTGTAAATGAATAAATGTTACAGTCAATATTGAATTGAAACAATAAACACTTACAGGCTAGAATTGATATAAAGCAATGTGATTTGATTATAGATCAGATATCAATATTATATCACACTAGCAGTGAATAACTTACATCCTGCAAGTGATACAATAATGATTGAAGCACCATATATATAAAATGAGTGTGATCTTTGCTGCCAAAAATAATAAGAAGAACTCACAGCCTGGACATTATTAAATGGTTAGTAAACAAAAGAGTCCAATTAAAAGAAAAATATACTGCCTACCTCCTATGAGGAATTCAAATTATTGATCATTAGTATAATGATGCTTGACCAAATTGCATTATATACCTCCTATAACCATTCAAAAATGAACAGATGAAATGTTATTATAACTTTCATGTTAAAAAATAACTCACAGTCTGTAACAAATGAAGTACAAGAAGATAAATGTTAGGTATAATATCATCATATTGTCTGATAACAATAAAAAGCTCACCAGCTGAATAAATCAGGATAAAAGCAATTTAAGAATATGCTTCAATAATGGTAATAGGATGTGAAACATACACTCTATAAATGGAAAGAAAAAAATGAATGTGTTAAATTGGTTTGTGAAAAAATGTCAAAGAATCTCTGACTCACAAACTGTTATTGAAAAATAAAAGACAAATACAGTCACATCAAATTACCACCACTGATATTATTTCATGATGCAAAACTCACAAACTATTATTTGCAGAGCAGAATGGAGAATAAATGGACATGGCATCATCAGCATCACCACTCTCTACCACATTCCATAATGCACAACTCACAAACTATTATTTGCAGAGCAGAATGGAGAATGAATGGATATGACATGATCAGCATCACTACTCTCTGCCACATTCCACAATGCACAACTCACTGTCTGTCATTTGCAAAGCAGAATGGAGAATGAATGGACATGGCACCATCAGCATCAACTCTCTGCTACATTCCACAACCAACAACTCACGTCCTGTCATTTGCAGAGCAGAATGGAGAATGAATGGACATGACATCATCACCATCACCACTCTCTGCCACATTCTGCATTGCACAACTCACTGTCTGTCATTTGCAGAGCAGAATGGAGAATGGATGAACAAGGTATCATCAGCATCACCACTCTATGCCACATTTTGCATTGCACAACTCACTGTCTGTCATTTGCAGAGCAGAATGGAGAATGGATGAACATGGGTTACATGGCATCATCAGCATCACCACTCTCTGCCACATTCTGCATTGCACAACTCACTGTCTGTTGTTTGCAGAGCAGAATGGATAATGAATGGACATGGCATCATTAGCATCACCACTCTCTACCACATTCCACAATGCACAACTCACTGGCTGTTATTTGCAGAGCAGAATGGAGAATGAATGGACATAGCATCATCAGTATCACCACTCTCTGCCACATTTCACATTCTACAACTCACTGGCTGTTATTTGCAGAGCAGAATGGAGAATGAATGGTCATGGCATCATCAGCATCACCACTCTCTGCCACAATCCACAATCCACAACTCACATACTATCATTTCCAGAATGGAGAATGAATGGACATAGCATCATCAGTATCACCACTCTCTGCCACATTACACATTACACAACTTACTTTCTATCATTTGCAGAGCAAAATGGAGAATGAATGGACATGGCATCATCAGTACTATCACCACTCTCTGCCACAATCCACAATCCACAACTCACTCCCTGTTATTTGCAGAGAAAAATGAAGAATGAATGGACATGGCATCATCAGCATTACCACTCTCTGCCACATTCCACAATCCACAACTCACATACTGTCATCTCCAGAATGGAGAATGAATCAACATGGCATTATCAGCATCACCGCCACACTCCACAATCCACAACTCACATACTGTCATTTCCAGAATAGAGAATGAATCAATATGGCATCATCAACATCAACACTATCTGCCACATTCCACATTACACAACTTACTGGCTGTCATTTGCAGAGCAAAATGGAGAATGAATGGACATGGCATCATCAGTACTATCACCACTCTCTGCCACATTCCACATTCCACAACTCACATCCTGTCATTTGCAGAGCAGAATGAAGAATGAATGGACATGGCATCATCAGCATTACCACTCTCTGCCACATTCCACACTGCACAACTCACTTGCTGTTATTTCCAGAATGGAGAATGAATGGACATGGCATCATCAGCATCACCACTCTCTGCCACATTACACATTATACAACTCACTCCCTGTCATTTGCAGAGAAAAATGAAGAATGAATGGACATGGCATCATCAGCATCACCACTCTCTGCCACAGGCCCACATTCAACAATCCACAACTCACATACTGTCATTTTCAGAGCAGAAAGGGAAATAGATGGACAATCATCAGCATCATCACTCTCTGGCTCATTTCACAATGCACAACTTACTGGCTGTCATTTCCAAAGTGAAATGAAGTAATCTCTGTCAACAGAATTTTGTCATATTTGCTGCAATAACAACTCACTACCTAAATCCCCTCAGTGAGATGATAATAATTAGCATATATTCAAATCTCATGTATGAATTAATTCATATGAAAGCCATCTCACCCAAAAGTGTGGAAACCATCTTGCCAGTTTTGCAGGATCCACAATGTCCATGTTGTGTACAGGAAGTGTAGATTGATGCAACTTGTCTATGAGAGATATGACCCTTTTTTCACATCATAGTGTTAGACTTGGAGGAATATCAATATTTCAGTACATACTCTTCAGCAACTGCATGTCTAATACACAGTGCTATGTTTGTTTCCTGTGCAGTAACAAATAGCATTTGCAATGCCTCCCCATTCAAAGCTCCTGCAGTATTTTCCAGCAGTAGATCACATCTCTCATGTGATTTGTGCATCCCTTGCACATATGCAAATTTCATGAGTGGAATTGTTTGAAAATAGGATACATACCTCCAATCCGCACACTATATTTTGGCGGATGGATCAATTGAGAGAGACGACCCCATACATTGGCACCGTCAAAAATTCCGTCCACAAGCGATTGTGCCTTTGCCACCTTCTCCTCAGATGGCAGCTTTGGATTATCACTGGACAGTTTGCTGATGGCTACAGCCAATAATGCATCAAACTTTGTGAACAACACAATAACTGGCACTGGATATGCCATGAGCCATGAGCTCAAAAAAACCTTGCCTTGCCGAAAATGAACTCGCCATTTCTAGTATCACACTCATTAAAAAACATTTCCTCGGAGCGTTGGATTGCCCGACCCAATTTATCCATTGGGATACAGTACCTATACAGAGTAACAACTAGTCAATGACTACTTTCCGCACTGTTCAAGCTCTTACCAGATCGCATGAATCCGTTTCTTGAGATGTGTGGTACTTGCACGATCAGCAATGAAGTCCTTCAGTTGTTGGAATTCATCTGCGGAACCCGCTTCGAAGCCCCGCGAGTCATGGAAAACAAAGTTGTTGTTGCTCCGGAAAATCAATTCATTCTCGATCTTGTGCATTCCGCGCTAACGTGTAAAGATGCGCGTCGTGTACGGCTCTGGCAGTATGTTACAAGTGATACTCACCCCCGTTGATCCCTCGACCTGGGTCAGATCGATCTAATCGCACGGTTTGGTGAACTAGTCATCTATATGTATCACACCGGGAACGCACCTTGTTGCCTTCTCCATCATAGACCTCCGGGTTTTCGGTAGTGTGACAGATCGCGCGGAGAATAGTTGTCTTGCCAGCGTTCGCCCGCCCGATGATGAGAATCCTGAAGCGGCCAAATTTCTCTCGGATGTTTCCAAAACCGCCTGTCGTGTTGTTCGTCTCCATGTCTGGATTTCTAAGCGCGAGCGTATTGTTGAATAAACTGTAGAAGGTAGCGTTGAAGCAGTAGTAGTTCACCGCGAGGGCGAGGGAAGGAAGCGGAAGAAGTCCGGCTCTCGATCGATCGCCGCATCTACTTCCGACATCCGCTTCCGGCGGGGTGGTTATTCGGAGACCATGTTCGTCTATCTCCGCTGTTTGTAGTTTGATCTCAGGCTTCTTCCGTCTGGCTTGTATGGCTTTTGGCCGTTCTTAGCCCATCACAGGTACTCACGGTTGGTGCTACTATATTCCCTGCCGCCGGTGGGTGGTCGATGAAATTCCTGGCACAGCTCGCCCTCCGAGTCATCGCCCATAACGGCGTGCTGCCATGCTCTCGTTCCGCCGGGAATGCACGACAGTCGCTGCACGTCGTCGCTTCTTGCTCGCCCTTACAACGCGCATGCATGCAGTGTGCACACCCTTTGCTCCTTATCGCCCTTGCTCCCAATGTGCACCCACGCAGGAAGTCACATACCCGACGTCATTGCCCGGCTGTGCTCGCCCTCCCACCTTGCCCCTCCTCCACGTCTACACGTTCGCCGTGACGCAGTCGACAGCGTTTGTGGCGCACGCCGTTCAAGTTAGGGCGCCCATCTTCTCACTCTCAGATCAGGAGATATCGTCAACTCGGAGCATATACGCCGACTCAAGTCCTGGACCTGTACCAAATATACATTCTACTTCAAGCCAAACAAAAAATATGTTTTCATTCCAGCTCCTCGGGGACATTTACATAACTTTCCAGGTTTCGCTCTTTGGTTTGCGACCATGCTTGCCAACTAACTCCGCTAGAACCAGAGCAGCCGCCGTTGGGGGCAGGTCCAGGCGCGGTACCGAAGGATCGGCGGAAGGCGCAGGAGCAGGTATGTACAACGAGCGCACCCACAGTGTCTCAGAGACGGTATCGGTGGTGAACCAGAGAACCCGACCGACGCGCCGGTTGAGGATAAGGAACGATGCTGGGTTCACGAGTCACCCGACACTCCGCCCTTCTTCGTCGTCACCGTCACGATACTGAATCACGACGACGAAGGGAAAAAAAGGGCGGTGACGGATGATCGAACGCGTCATTCCGTCCTTGGTGTTCGAGTAGAATGTCTTTCTTTCTTCCATGATGCGGACGATGTCTTTGGTCAACCCGAGCGCTCTCGCTCGCCAGCCTCCATATCATCAAATTTGACATCCATTTATCATGAAAAGATAACGATAATCATCAGTGCGGTCGTGATGAATCGTAAAAAAACACTAATAAGATCGGGCAAAAACTATAAAGACGTGGGGTATAACTGATACGTGGGATATAAATAAATGATGAGCAAACTGAAGATCCAAGGTATATATATCACCGACCAAATGCCGTACGACTACTTGTCCCCAAGCCCTGCTGCTGCTCAAAGCTCCTCTTCTGCAACCGCCCGTTCTCAGAAGGGAGCGACAACCCCGCCTTCAGACTGACCGCGCTCGCGTTCTTCTTGGCGTCGAGCGAAAACGCCGCGTTCACGCTCGGCATGCTCAGTCGCCGGAACCACCTTTTTGATTTCTCGGGCCGTAACAGAATCGGCCAGTTCGGGCGCGCGTGCGCAGGTCGCGAGGGGACGGGATCGTATCCGACGCCTTGTACTTGGACACCGAGCACGTGCCGCAGCCGCAAAACGGCGCGTGGTCTTTGCGTGGCAATACTAGCGAATGTGCGGGCAAACGGGATTGAGATTGTGGTGCCCACGTTCCGACGGCAAGTGTGAACTGATTGGAGGGAGATGGAATTTGCGACGTCTGCGTAGAATGCGAAGACTGGGAATCCAGCGGGACCGATTCTGGCAAGTCAGTCACCGCCACATGTTTGGGAGATTCCGTCAAGACAGGTGCCGGCGGCTCCAGTACAACCTGCGACTGCGGAGGGTCAGAATGTACAGCTTGGAGGCTCTGGATTCGAACTTGTTTCCGCTGCAATTCTGCCTCGTTCATGGCCAGTGGTATAGGGAAGTGGGGGAAAGGGGAATGCGGAAAGGGTGGTGATGGAGTTGACAGAACCTTGCTTCTGACTTGCCGTGGTGAACGGCGAGTGCGGTGGATCGAGCGCGATGCCGCCATAAATCCCGGGCCGTGGCCAGACACAAGAGGAACAGGGAGGGATCTGCGAGCTGGCGTGGAAAGTCCGGTCTGGGCCCACTCTGAGACCTGTGCGGGCGTGGGCAAGGATTCCGCAGACAGCACGGGTAGTCACCGGGCAGAGAACCAGTCCAAGCGCTTTCGCAGAGGGAACGCCATTCTCCGAGGGAGCCGATAGTTGGGGATATGCGGCGCATACAACTCGGCGTCTGTTACGCGGGAGAGGGTGGCAGCTACACTGAACGTCACCGGCGCGTTTTGTTGAGTGGCATGGTTGCTGAAGATGGAGGTAAGGTTGTGGTTTGGGAGTGACTATTTCTCATATGACATTTCAGGTCCGATGATGCTATATAGTAGCGAGCATGTTCCTCACCGGCGTCTTCTTGGACTTTTTCTCGTAGGCTTGACCTTTGAGCCGGTTTTGATTTATTGATGCGAGCGTTGGACTCGTTCGTGCGCTCGTCGTGTGCCTTTTCCGCTTTCTGCAGTGAAAATCAGGGAAAGGTCACGGGGGTCGAGGGAACCTAGAGTACGGACCGCGAGCTTCTTGAACCATTTCTTGACCTCTGCGGTGACGTTGTGGGATTCCTCCTCAGCTATCTTTCCAAACTTTGCGTCGACTGAGTGTACATCGATGCAGCTAGAAGGAGAGGGAACACTTCCGAGACGTTCGTCTGCCTCACGTTCTTGCTGGCTCAAATCTTTGCGAGGAGGACGGATACCGCGCTCCCGGCAGGCAGCCTCTCGATGTTCTTTGGAGATGAATCCGTTTGGGAAGGTTGGCGAGAGAGGGAACGAGGTCCAGGGTCGGTGTTGACGGGCACAGTGCGCGTGGATGGGCGAGAGTGCAAACCTTGGGAAGGTTTGGATGATTTGAGGTTGGAGAGCTCGATCGAGGTCCCTGGAGGGTCAATGTGTTAACGGATAACGGCGATTGATGAGCGGGGAAGAGAACGAACCTGTGTTTGAGGGATGGCCCGGGCTCAGGCTGAGAGGCAGCAGAAGGGGATGGGTCGAGCGGCGACCGCGTGTTGCCTTTGCATCCATCCACTGGCAGAAGCGGTTCAAATCCAAGGCACTCAAAGATGTCGCAGGCCTGAAAACCTCCTTTGAGTCTGAGAACTCTTCGTCATCTGGCGTATATCGGGAATCACTGTGATAGTCCAGTATCACGGGAACCCTCGGCGAGCGTATTCGCAAAGTCTAACAAATCTGATTTTTGCTGGTCAGGACTCAGAATGTCAAGTCACATCCGCCGCTGCACGCTCTAGGCACACGTGATCACACAAAATCATCTTTGATATAAACGTCCTATTCGGCCTCTTTCCGAGTTCGAGGTACGCGGAATATTTGCGGGCGCGATCTTGGGGGACCTGCGGGTCGACTGCGACGCAAGTTTCTCGAGCGCCGTCGACTTCCGCGCATCAGATTGCTTCGAGTTTGCTGGTAGTCCACCAGCACGCGAAAACTGTGCGAGATAATCAATAATGCATGCGATTAACACCTCTCCTTCGTTCCAAAAGGTCCCAAATTGTTCTCAAAATAGGCGAGCTTGCATGGCCCAGTTCAAGCCTCGAGGCTTCCTCGCCTCGTCTTCCTCTGATCGGGTCTAAGACTTATGCTCATCCCATCATGAAGCCTGCATCGGACATGCGCAAGCCCTACTCAGGCCCTGTGCGCGCACTCGTTATCGCACTCGACGCTGGCACAACTTTCAGCGGCGTGTCCTACGCAATCCTCGAGCCAGGCGACATACCAAAAATTCATGGCGTCACTCGGTATGTCTCCCTTCTCCTTAATAACCAGTTCAACCCATCGCTCAGGGCAGCTTCCCTGGTGAGGAGCATGTTGCGGGGAACAGCAAGATCCCCTCGAGTCTCTACTACGACAGAGACGGAACAGTCATGGCAGCAGGCGCGGAGGCCGACAACGCGTCCGTCGCTTCACAGGCAGAGGACAATGGCTGGATCAAGGCTGAGCTGTGCGTTCCCGTCTTATCGCGTCGCGTCCTACGCAGACCTCTCCGAACAGCTTCAAACTGCGAATGCGTCCAAAGTCCATGAAGCTCAACCTCAACGGAATGCGTCTTCCGCGCCACAAGTCCGCCGTAGACGTGTTCAGCGATTTTCTCCGATACCTCTTCCGCTGCACTCGTAGCTTCATCATCGATACCCATGCAAACGGCAAAGCCCTCTGGCAGGCCGTCGAACACTCCATCGAGTTCGTCCTCAGTCACCTCAACGGTTGGGAGGGCGCACAACAGACCAGGATGCGTCGTGCCGCTGCTTATGGCGGTCTCATTCCCGACACAGACGAGGGTCGCGCCCGGACCCGCTTCGTCACAGAGGGCGAAGCTAGTCTCCATGCCTGCGCCCAGAGTGGACTTGCAGCCGATGTCCTTTCCGTACGTGGAACTTCCCGCGAGTCGTGAAAAAATCACACTCATTCCCTTGACCCTAGAATTCATCCAGGCACGGCTTTCTCGTGGTAGATGCAGGCGGCGGTACCCTCGATATCAGCTCTTACGCAGTGCGGGGCACGAATCCGCTCGTCATCGCACCGCCATATTGTTCGTTTCTCTCTCTGAAGCGTCATCCATCTTTCTAAATCGAACTTGACAGGCATATTTGCAGGATCGGTGTTCGTCAGTCGGAGGGCGAGAGAGTTCTTAGCAGGTATGGATTATCTAATGTTACTCATCCTCATAAGCATACCTGGACAGAAAAACACTCAAGAACTCCAGATATGGAACTGCCGATTCCATAGAACACATCACCAAACGATTCGACGACACCACTAAACGATTGTTCCGCGACAAGAATGGGGATCTCCCCGCTCGACAAGGACCTCTCTGTGGGGATACGCGGCGGATCTCTCAAGCTTACCGGGTAGGTTCCTTTCCCCCCTCTCTGGCTTCTCAGCTCACAAACCCCCAGTACGGAAGTAGCAGAGCTGTTTGAGCCGTCCATCTAGGCCGCGATAACTTCGATCAAGGCGCAGGTCCTGGCATCCCACTGGGGGTATGATCAAAGTAGGTATATCTATATACTATTTGGAGTTACGTGTCTTCATTTTTGGCAGTCCGTGTGGCTGGTGGGAGGATTCGCTGCAAGCCCATGGCTATTTACCCAGCTCCAAGATCGCCTAGCACCCATGAAGATCACCGTCAGCCGGTCTGACAATCAAACGTGAATGTCTCTCATTGGCTACCGCAGTTTTGATCGATCCGAGTGCGATACTCAATAATTTCCTGCTTTAGATCAAAGGTTATGGCGTGGAATACCTGCGCGAGTTTGATCCCAACGGTCCCGAACACGTTGCTCGAAAGGAGAGACTTTGCGAGCTCCCTTCAGGGCCGAAGCTTCTCCAAGCACGGAGCAAATTGAACGATAAAGTTCGTGTTCACTGTGTCCGACGATGCCGCATTTTTAATCGATCGTTTCATTTCATCAGAGGGCGTGACCAAGTAGTGAGCGCCCGTTCCGTCGCCATGCCACCGTATCCCATTGTACTTACCCTCTCCTCTTCTCAACAGTGGCCCTGCGTCCATCATGTACAGTGAGAGCGATCACCGTGCCGACGAAGACGAACCCGATACCTACTCCGAAGACGACTTTGGCCCCTCTCGCTCCGTGTCGCGAGCCCCGTCCCGTCCAGCATCAGTTGCGCCTTCCCGCACGCACTCTCAGGACTCTGTCGGCTCGGGGCCAAGACTCCGCAGGGTCAGGGGTCTTCTTCAGGCCGACTCGATCCGGTGTTCATGGACGCGGTTAGCCACAGTCGATCCGTATCATCGTCCTAGCCATCGATATCCCATTCTCGATCGCAATCTCATCACCAATCTCAAGTGCAGTCGCCTCGGCCACCGCAGCCACAACCACAACCATCGCCACCACCGCCACTCCAGGCCCAGGTGCACGTGCACTCGCACTTGCACTTGCATGGCCATCAACAGTCCATACACCAGGAGCGCACTACGCGAGAGTACGAGCGCGAACGTGCGGTTTCTAGCTCTGCCTCGCGTGTCTCCTCATCCGCGGCGCACGTTGAGCGCGACCGCAAGGTCTCTTCGGCATCCAAGCTCTCGAGTTCGCATGCGTCGCAGTCCCGGGAGTCGGAAAGGGAGAGGCGAGCGAAGGAGGCGGCCGACAGAGAGCGGGCTGCGATGGAGAGGGAGAGGGTTGAGGGAGAGTGGGTGGCGGCTGAGAGAGAGAGGCTCCAGAGGGAGAATCGAGCGCGAGAAGGTTGAGAGGGAAAGGATCGAAAGGGAGCGAATCGAACGGGAGAGGTTCGAGAGAGAAGCTGTGGAGAGAGCTGAGAGGGAGAGGGTTGAGAGGGAGCAGGCTGAGCGGGAAAGGGGCTGAGCGGGAACAGGGCGAGCGAGAGAGGATCGCGGCTGAAGAGGTGACAGCAGCTGCTCACCCTTCACCACAAAAGGGCAAGAAAGGAAAGAAGAAGGACACGAATAATCGACCTCGCCAACACGACGGTTGGCAAAAGTCCAGGACAGCTCGCTAATGAGCTCAACTCTGTCTGGGGGTCGCAGTTCAAGGCCGTCACCCCCGCTGTGTCTCCTTTCCCGTCTGCGACTCGATCCGTGGGCCCTACAACGCCCCGGACCGAATTCCCGGAGCCAGCCAAGCCCGAATCGATCACAACAGCGTTGGGCGAGACTCAGCACATTCTTTTCGGAGACGATCGAGGAGGTGAAGGAGACGGTGGAACTGGTTGTCAACGTGGCCCACGTGCAAGTGGGTGTCGTGCAACCAGAAGACCCAGCACCGGGACACACGCCCGCGGACACGGTCCCGCCCGAGCAACTGGTGTCGACCACTGAGACGAGAGTCACCACGGAAGTGTTCGAGAAGGTGGAGATGGAACAGAAACTCGAGTCGTCCGAGATGCAACAGACATACGAGAGCCTCGATGTCAGCGAGACGGCTACCAAGGCCGAGGCTACGACGATGATGAGTTCGACGACAGCTACGGGAACAATGGTGGCGGTTGGTGCTGCTGGTGCTGCTGGCACGCTCGATGCGATCGACAGGACGGACGGTGCCGGGGGTGGAAGCGTGTTTGGTGGTTGGGGAACGACAGCGGGGAGCGGGAGCACGTTTGGTGATTGGGTAACGACGGCCACGAATGCCGCGCAGACGCTGTCCAGTTCGCTTACCGCCGCCAAGTCGTTTCTTCCATCGTTTGGGTTCGCGAGCAAGGGCAAAGGCAAGATGAACAAGGGTGGCTTCAATCCCGTTGTGACTGCGGACGAGAAGGACAACGACAACAACGACAAGGGACCGGGGACGGATGGATGGTCGTTCCCCTCGCCGCCGTCCTCCTTTTCGGGCGGTCTTTCGGGCGGTCTGAGCCTCCACCGTGACGCTGCCTGCAAGTATGGGTATGACTCTTGGTGCGGGCACGGGTACGGGGTCCTTCTTTGGGGTCGGCGGCGGGGATGCAGACGCGCAGAAGGAGATCGAGCTGGACGCGTTCGAAAAAGAGGGGACCGGTGGGGGGTGGGGCAGTACAGGCGGAGGTGAGGACTGGGGCGTGGATGGGGATGCTCTGCTGGATCAAGAGCAGCCCCAGCCGGCGGACGGTACCGAAGGATGGGGGGAAAGCACAGGTGCTGGCGAGACCGAGGGAGAGCCCTTCTTCGTCCCTGCCCCGGGGGGGCCTCCTGATGGAGCGACGATGGAGGGGGTGCCGCCAGCAGAGCCAGAACTAGCGCATGTTCCTGAGCCCATACCGACACTCAGTGCACTGCAGGAGGAACCGCCAGTATCGGCGGTGGATCAGTCGGCTACGGAGAACCCGACCGATGCGCCAGGAGAGGACAAGCCGGGAGACACTGGGTTCTTGGCGACAAACAACAAGAAGAAGGGTGGTGCAGGTGGCGGAAAGAAGAAGAAAGGTGGCAAGAAGTAACCGGGCGGGAGTTGCGCTGATGCTCGAGCGGGACATTTTTGTTTTCTTGGTGCAGATGACATCGACACTTGCTTTCTTAACCCGTTTCGGAGTGCTGTACGAGTCTATCGGCAATGTCTATCTCATTAAACTTGATATCCATTTATCCCTAACCACCGACAGTCGTAAGAACAATGGAATGAAGACAAAAATTGTCAACGTGAGTCCTCGACGTCACCAACTAGATCGAAAAAAAAAATATGAAGACGAGGGTATAATATGTATGCTAAGCATGCAACTTAATGATCTACGTCTGAACAAGAAATCCAATGAAACAAAGGTAAGTATGTTACAAATGTGGTCAGCAAATAATCTATCTATCTAAAAAAAATGAATATAAGGAGGGACCCAAGAAGTGAATAACCCCCTAGAGTCCTGGAGATTCTGGATGCCTGTAGTGCAATGCTGCTGCACACTCATAATGGGTATTGAATGTGTTTCCAAGGTTGTTCAACAGTGCTGGCTTGTTAGAATGGGCCATCTGGCATCAGACAGACAGTTTTCTCTTTGACGATTGCCAAGAGATCTTTTTGCTACTGTCTATGCTTCTTCTGGACATGTAAATTGGGATGGAATGTGGACTACTTATAGTTAGTCTAGGCAAGAGGTTGCCAGTTTCATGTCTCCATATGTACAAAATTACATTTGTGTGTGAACCAATATACATGCATGCAACATGACTGATGAATGATGAATATTTTAAAAGCTTATATATTCTTGGGTGATTCAGTGCCTTTTTGGCATTTATGTTTCTTCTTTAAAACAACTTGATGTTCTGACTACTGGACAAGGAGTTCATTACATTTCTGAGAGTGGAGGGTTATTAAATGAAAAAAGAAAATATGCTGAACATACTGATCTGATTCTGAAGAACAACATTCATGATCATCTCCACCTTTTCTTCTTTGGATGCATTGCCATACTGATCAAAAATTCCCTGCATAGCTAATTTCATCTTGTGGGGTATGTTTGATGCCCTGTACTTTTGAGCAGCAGATAGCAGTGGTTGAGAATCCTTCTGATAGAAAAGATGGAAAGAATGCTCCAGGATAAGCAGTATATCTAAATTATAATCCATGTTGTTGTATTATGTTGCTTACAATAATATGGAAGAGAAAAAAGGAACATACCAGTACTAGTTAGAAGGATGATCTGCCATGTACCTAGATTCCTCTATGATTGTCAATTTGATGTTGATAAAAAGGAAATTGATGAGGAATTTACCATACTATGAGGCTTGAGAATAGAAGATTGCTTGATATCAATATAGGACTAAATAATAAAACATTAGAACCAAAAGACAATACAATTAATTCACATACTGTTTGGTTATGGACAATCTAATAGTAACATAGTGAAATGAAAATGAACAAAAATCAGAAAATCATGAAAATAAATTCACCTTCTATAAATAAAAGAAACATTATGGTCAATATTGAAACAAACATTAAACACTCACAGACTAGAATTGATATAAAATAATAATATTTGATTATAGATCAAATAACATCATTGGATCACAATGACAGTGAGAAACTTACATCCTGCAAGGAATACAATAATGTTTGAAGCACCATATTTATAAAATGAGTATAATGTCTGCTGCCAAAATAATATACAGCAACTTACAATCTTGAAATGATTGAATGGTTAGTAAACAAAAGGGTGCAATTCAAATAAATAATATACTGCCTACCATCTATGATGAATTAATGTTATTGGTCATTAGTGTAATGATGCTTGACAAACTTCTATAATATACCTCCTATAACAATTCAAAAATGGACAGTTCAAATGTCATTAAATTTCCTGATAAACAAAAAAACTCACAGTCTGTATAATAAATGAAACATAAGAAAATACAGATTAGGTTTGATATCACTATATTTTCTGATAACAATAAAAAGCTTACCAGCTGAATAAATCAGGATAAAAGTAGGTTAAGAATATGTATTGATAATGGTAATGAATCAATAATATAATGAGCAACATACATTCTATAAATGGAAAAAAAAAAAGCAACATAAATGAATATGTCAAATTGTTTGGTGAAAAAATGTCAAACAATATATAACTCACACACTGTGATTTAAAGATAAAAGACAAATATGGTCACATCAAATTACCACTGCTGAAATCATGTCATGATGCAAAACTCACAAACTATCATTTCAAGAGCAGAATGGAGAATAAATGGCCATGGCATCATCAGCTTCACTACTCTCTGCCATATTCCACAATGCACAACTCACATCCTATCATTTCCAGAGTAGAATGGAGAATGAATGGACATGGTATAATCAGCATCACCACTCTCTGCTACATTCCACAATGCAGAACTCACATCCTATCATTTGCAGAGCAGAATGGAGAATGAATAGACATGGCATCATCAGTATCACCGCTTTGCCACATTTTAAAATGCACAACTCACTGACTGTCATTTCCAGAGCAGCATGGAGAATGAATGGACATGGCAGCATCAGCATCATCACTTTCTGCTACATTGAACAATGCAGAACTCACATCCTGTCATTTCCAGAGCAGAATAGAGAATAAATGGGCATGGCATCATCAACATCACCACTTTCTACCACATTCCACAATGCACAACTCACTAACTATCATTTGCAGAACAGAATGGAGAATGAATGAATGTGGCATCATTAACATCACCCTCTGCCACATTCCACAATGCACAACTCACCAACTGTCATTTACAGAGTAGAATGTGGAGAATAAATGGATATGGAATTATCAGCATCACCACTCTCTGCATTCCACAATGTACAACTCACTGGCTGTCATTTGCAGAGTAGCATGTGGAGAATGAATGGATATGGTATCATTAGCATCACTACTCTCTGTCATATCCTACAAATTGAGCACAACTCACTTCCTGTCATTTCCAGATCAAAATAGATGAATATTGTATTATCAGCATCACCACTCCCCACCACATCCAAGAATGCACAACTCACTGGCTGTCATTTCCAGAGTTGAATGGAGAATGAATGAATATGGCATCATCAGCACCACTACTCCCTACCACATTCCAGAATGCACAACTCACTGGCTGTCATTTCCATAGTTGACAGGAGAATGAATGGACATGGCATCATCAGCATCACCACTCTCTGCATTCCACAATGCACAACTCACTGGCTGTTATTTCCATAGTTGACAGGAGAATGAATGGACATGGCATCATCAGCATCACCACTCTCTGCATTCCACAATGCACAACTCACTGGCTGTTGTTTCCACAGCAGAACAAAGAATGAATGGACATGACATCATCAGCATCACCACTCTCTGCCACATCCTACAAATTGTACGCAACTCACTTGCTATCATTTTTTCCAGAGCAGAATGGATAATGAATGGACATGGCATCATCAACATCACCACTCTCTACCATATCCACCATATCCAACAAATTGTGCACAACTCACTTCCTGTCATTTCCAGAGCAAAATGGAGGATAAATGGACATGTCATTATCAGCATTACCACTCTCTGCCACATTCCAGAATACACAACTCACTGGCTGTCATTTCCAGAGTTGAATAGAGAATGAATGTATATGTCATTATCAGCATCACCACTCTCTGATGCATTTCAGAATGCACAACTCACATACTGTCATTTCCAGAGCAGAATGGAGAATGAATGGACATGGCATCATCAGCATCACCACTTTCTGCTACATTTTACAATGCACAACTCACATACTGTCATTTCCAGAGCAGAATGGAGAATGAATGGATATGGCATCATCAGCATCGCCACTTCCTGCCAAATTCCACAATGCACAACTCACATACTGTAATTTCCAGAGCAGAATGGAGAATAATTGGACATGGCATCATCAGCATCACCACTCTCTGCTACATTTCACAATGCACAACTCACTAACTGTCATTTCCAGAGCAGAATAATGAATGAATGGACATGGCATCATCAGCATCCTGCCACATTTCACAATCCACAACTCACTAACTGTCATTTCCAGAGCAAAATGAAGAATGAATGGACATAGCATCATCAGCATCACTCTTTGACACATTGCACAATCAACACTCACTGGCTGTACATGACATCATCAGCATCACCACTCTCTGCTACATTCCACAATGGACAACTCACTAACTGTCATTTCCACAGCAGAATGGAGAATGAATGGACATGGCATCATCAGCATCATCATTCTCTTCCACATTCTACAAATTGTGCAAAACTCACTCGCTGTCATGTATAGAGCAGGATGGAAAAAGAATGGATGTGGCATCATCAGCATCACCACTCTCCACCACATTCCACAATGCACAACTCACTGGCTGCCATTTCCACAGCAGAATAGAGATATGGCATCATAAGCATCACTACTCTCTGCCACATTTTACAATGCACAACTGACTAGCTGTCATTTCCAGAGTTGAATGCAGAATTAATGAACATAACATCATCACCATCACCACTATCTGCCACATTTCCAAATGCACAACTCACTGGCTGTCATTTCCAGAGCAGAATGCAGGATGCAGAGACATGGCATCATCAATATCATCACTCTCTGCCACACTCCACAATGCAAAACTCACTGGCACTGGCTGTCATTTCCACAGCAGAATGGAGAATGAATGGACATTGCATCATCAACATCACCACTCTCTTCTGCTACATTCTACAATGCACAACTCACATCCTGTCATTTCCAGAGCAAAATAGAGAATGGATGGACATGTCATCATCAGCATCAATTCTCTGCCACATTCAAGAATGCACAACTCACTGGCTGTCATTTACAGAGGTGAATGGAGAATGAATGGACATGGCATCATCAACATCACCACTCTTTGCCATATTCACCATATCCTACAAATTGTGCACAACTCACTTCCTGTCATTTCCAGAGCAAAATGGAGAATGAATGGATATTGTATCATCAGCATCACCACTCCCTGCCACATTCCAGAATGCACAACTCACTAGCTGTCATTTCCAGAGTTCAATGGAGAATGAATGGACATGGCATCATTAGCATCAACTCTCTGCCACATTTCATAATGCACAACTCACATACTGTCATTTGCAGAGAAGAATGGAGAATGAATGGACATGGCATCATCAGCATCACCACTCTCTGCCACATTCTACATTCCACAACTCACTGGCTGTCATTTCCACAGCAAAATTGAGAATGAATGGACAAGACATCATCAGCATCACCACTCTCTGCCATATCCTACAAATTGTACACAACTCACTCGCTGTCATTTTAAGAGCAGAATGGAGAATGAATAGACATGGCATCATCAGCATCACCACTCTCTGCCACATTCCACAATGTACATCTCACCCACTGTCATTTCCAGAGCAGAATGGAGAATGAATGGACATAGCATCATCATCAGCATTACCACTCTCTGCCACATTCCACAATGGACAACTCACTATCTGTTGTTTCCAGAGTAGAATGGAAAATGAATAGACAATCATCAGTATCATCACTCTCTGGCTCATTCCACAATGGACAACTTACTGGCTGTCATTTCCAGAGCAGAATGAAGAATGAGTGGACATGGCATCATTAGCATCACCACTCTCTGGCACATTCCACAATGCACAACTCACATACTACATTTCCAGAGCAAAA
>JBBPPC010000460.1:0-17980 GCA_038091775.1 Leccinum olivaceopallidum | reverse complement strand
CCCAACGGCAAGACGCCGAGTTGTACTCATTGGCCGAGCAGTAAACTCAAAATGTCGGAATTTATAACTAATGGGCCAACCGGCAAGATGCCGACTGGCAGCCATTGGCCGATCGGTCATCTCCAGCATGCAGGAATAGGCAGATAGTGGGCCAATCGGCAAGATGCCGACTTGCAGTTATTGGCCAATCAGTAGCATGGGAAGTTGTTGCCATTGGCTAACCAGCATATTACTGACTTGCCCAAAATGTATCTAATTGGCTGACCGGCAAGATGCCGAGCCATGGTTATATTGGCTGATCTGTGGTTCGCCAAGATTTTTATTCCATCGGCCGACAATGGCTGGTCGGTAAGTTGCAAAAAATAGGCATGTTGGCTGGCCGGTCATTTGCCGAAAATGCTACTGCCAAATGGGGTCCTTTGTCCATACTTAGAAGAAAATGTGGCATCCAAGATGTTGATGCAAGTGAAAAGACAAAAGGTCCACAGCTTGTATATCCATCAAGCTAGAAGCCGACAGAATCTCAAAGTGGACATGGAAGACGAAAATGATTGTCATTCTTCTAACTATTTCAAAATTAATGCTGTTTCCAGCCACAACAGAATACACCTGGCAGCAGATGCAAAAATAAATCTGCCAAGCAATAGAGCCACCGTTCGACAATGCTCCTGGCATGGTGGCTTTCTTATGGTACATCATCAGAAGCATGAGAACTACTGATCCAGAAAACACAAAGAAGCTAAAGGAGGTCTTTGCCTGGGTTCAGTCATGGAAGTTTTCCCTCTTGTGTCAATTCAATCAAGCACATAGCACCCTCTTGACTTATGCATCTGCAAGTACAGAAATGCAAAGATCCATCATGTGCCACAAATCCATTATCGAGAATAAACACCTACTTGCCTGTGCTGTAGTATGTCATTCACTTTTTTCTTTCATCTACATCACCATTAAATTCAATGATGATAGCTTTGCATTGTACCATTTGACAAATTTCTTGTATTCCTTCAGTTGGAATTGAATATGGATACTTGTGGAGTTCCACCTAGACCACCAACAAATACAGCCATGAAAAAGTTCTTCAGTCCTCCTCAGCCAAAAAGAAAAAAGAGCTGCATCATCCCAGAGGGAGAAAAGCAAGGCAAAGGCTACCTTGAAGATAGAAGAATTTGAGCCCAAGATACAAATGACTCCGAACCAGAGTGTCAAGCTGCCTGAGCATCTTTTTGACAAAGCTGAGAAGGAGAAATTATTGGGAAGAAAGAATTACATTTCATTAGAATCCAAACAGGCTTTGGATACATTTACCAGTACCTGCAAGAGCTGGTTGAAACATCACTGTTTGGAGATGGAATCTTTTTTTTTGTACCATCCCTTGACACCCCATCTGAACTAAAGTCAACACCTCTGAGTCTCTTTGTTTCCATTAAAAGCACCTTTTGGGGTTACTATTTTCTTGAAGATCATGCAGTTGAATGGGTAGGAGACATATTCATTCTCAAAGCTGCAATCATTAACTATAGACCCACAACACTGTGCAGAGGAACCTGGGGAGGTTGTGACCAAGCGAGAAGCGAGACCATTTGAGGGTGAGGCAGAATGGATGGGAAGTGACATAATGAGGCCAATTATTGTGAAGAGTTCAGGGCCAGTTCACGTGAAAGCCGCCATGAGGTCATTTCGAGAATTTTGCGGTTTGAGGATATAAGTAGATGGGGGTGAGGGAAGGGACAAGCAGAAGGGAGATAAAGGATAAATGGAGGGAACTTTTTCAGCAATGGAAGATAGTGTCCGAAAGAAAGAAACGATGTTGGTGGTAGTATTATCAGTGACTTTGAACAGGAGAGTTTGCGTGACCCTTGAAGTTATCTGATTCATATTGGAATAGTCGAAGTTGATTTATGGCTTGGATCAATGCCATGCTAGTGGGTTAACAACCTTTTTGAATTGATTTTGGAGTTGTCTTACCCAGTGCTAACCCTTCCCACATTAGATTAGACCCCTTTAAATATTTGCGACTCAGGATGTGGACAATTCAAGTTCAAGAGTTAGATATATTGTTACAATTTGAAGGTGGAGATACTACTTGTACAACATGAAATGTGCAGCTTTGGCCCACCAATGAAAAGATGCTGTATTTACAACTATGTAAAACATTTCCCGACATACATTACAACACGAGCTCTTTATCCAATTCTTGTGCATCCCAAAGTCTACATAAATTGACGATGCATACTTATATTCAAAGGAATGAATGAGTAGTAAACACTGATGCATTGGACCACTTACTGAAGCCAAAGTGTAGGCAAGCATGGCCAGTGCCTTGTCCCCAAGCACCACTAGCGGACACCATTTCCACTCTCCCTGACTGTTCTGATACACTTCTTGAATTCCGAAGAACTCAGGTGAGACCATGTCTTGCAATGCAGAATGGAGGAAGTCATGTACAAAGCTGTTTGCAAAGAAGTACAACTAGATCAGTTGGTTAATACAGAGTTGTTTTGTTTTCTTCTCTTTGTGGAAACTATGTTACCACCCACCTCTTCATTTTTCTCCTTGTAGGCTGTGATGGCTGAAAACTTCCTCAGCAATATCAAACTCAGCAATGCTGACCTACAGGAGACAAGCTCAGGCTGGTGGCAGCAAGACCCAGAGGTTCAGGATTCTCAAGTCAACCTCAATGCCCTTCTGTTTATCAGCAAGATTGGCCACTTGATGAGCTGGTTGATTTCGACTACCCACAAGTTGCAACAACCTGGAATTTGATGAGTAGCAGTTGTTGAGAAATATTCCTGCTCTCAGCTATTGGAACACCACTCAGGCTATCAGTGAAACTGTTCCAGAGTCTAGGTAATCTATATTTTAATTTGAGTTGTTGTTGTTTGGCTCACTTATATTTTGTAGCTTTGATCCTGGTGGAAAGTGAGAGTAAGTTGTCAGTTTGAAAGCCTTCACTACTCAAAGAAATGCACAACTTGAAAGGGAAGCAGCTTGTGCTAACTTCATCACCCCTTGAGTCCTCCAAAAAAAAGGTAGGCTGCTCATTCTCAACCTTTTCCACTCATATTTTTGGGCACAGATTTGAGCAAGTCCCCTCTGACTCTGGGGTGGCTGCATCTTTTGAAGCAAAGTGTGGAAACTTGAATCAAAAAAGGGGTGTCCTCAATGCTCGAAAAGAGGCTGGAAGTGCACTGTTGAGGAGCAGTGAAGCGACCCTGTGTTTGCCATCAAACCAGCATGCTTCAACCCTCTCTCCCACACCTACTATGCCATTCAAAGGGCCTTTCGACAGCACAATGCAAGTGTAGTAGTAAACTCAATGACTATGTAGGAATAAGATCAAGTCCCCAGGTGGCTGTCAGGGATCAAGGAGCCACATGAAACAAAATTGCGGGATATGCAACCGATTGGTATGCGACACTGGTGAACACTCCCAATAATTTCCAGTTGGTTCAATCATTCCCAATATCAAGAGACTGATTTCACTGTTGGAGCTTCATACAATATAAATTCCTTCAGTCTACCTGTCCCATCATCCGGAACAACCAGAAATGAAAAACATGCAAGATCCGGATGATGAACAAACATTTCAGGAAATTCTCAAGTTTGTCCTTGCAGGTAGACATGGTTTGGAAAGGGAGGAACACCACAGTGTCACTTTGAATGTGACTCAAGGTCAATCCGATATTGAGGATGTAACTACCACCCACAATTATGACTCTTTGATTGGGACTACGAAGACTCTATCTTACTTTTCATCTGTCTCACTCAATTTCATATATAGGTATTTCAAATGGCTTCACCTGGCTGCAGTCCATATTATGATTTCCAATCTTTGCAATTCCCTCAGCCTCAATTTTCCTTTCCATGGTGCACAGTACACTGTCCTTGCCGTGGAAAAATGGGTCAGGCATTTTGACAGATTCTTTCCTTCCAAGGTTCCTGAACGTGTAGGTCAGAACTTTGGAAAGGCATGGTACTTCCAGATGTATCTCAATCTTGTCAGCCGCCTCTCACTGCAGAGGCTTGGTGAGGTCCACAGTGAACTCAGAAGAAAATTCAACAGCCAGGCTTGGATTCCCTACACCGAATGTGATCACATGTGGTCCACCCAGAAGATGACTTCCGGACAATGGCACTCTCTTCCCAGAAATCATATGGAAGGCCCAAAGATTACCATAAATCCTTACAGGTTTGCCCGACTGGGTGGTCAGCCCAGACTTTGTCCTCCTTCAAGGGTTAAAGACATTGAATCAGAGGAGGCAGAAGAGGACACACAGGATTTGGATTTCAAAGCAGAGGATGCATAGTTTCTTCCCTATCTTACTTTGACTTCATGTAGAATATAAAATTGAAACAATTTTTTCTTGTCTTTCAAGCCACTTCAAAATCCTCTGGTCTCTCACATCAGACAGAGCCAAGTCCAAGTCCAAAGATATCTGAACGGAACTCTTCAGGCACTCCAGTTTCTCTTCAGCGACCTGTCACTCAGGCTTTCCATATTCTGTGAACAAAAACTGACACTCATACATACATGCGCAGGATATGTACACACTCAGTGAGAATCCTTAGATGCAACTCCAACTCTGCATTCCCTTTCCCCAATACCTGTACTCTGTTCAGGTGAAATTTCATAGTAGTTGCCATAAAGCCTTTTCGGCACTTCACCATCTTGACTGTGGGAGCAAGCAAATACAAGGCTTCCGAAAGCTCCAAGCTCTCTTTTCCAATGTCCAATACAAACTGCATGTGAAAGTCCAGCAGTAGACAGCATGCTGAACCCTGAAACTCCTCTTCTGTGGTACTCTTTACTACCAAAGAGTTCCGGTCTTTCCGTAGTACCTCGGGCTGCAAGGTTTCAGATGCGATAAATTTCCGTTGTCTTCCGTCTATTATTTCTGTGTTCTTGACCACAAAGGCTGACTCTATTCCCTGATATATTCCAAGTGCCAGTCAGTCTTCATACTGTGGAGGTTACTTTTCAAAATAAATGATGCTCTACCTTTCCACCAAGACCATGAATTCTTGCAGCAGTGTACTTGCCACCAGCTGACAGTCTGCCTGAATCCACATGTCAAAAGTCGACTTCCAATTTTTCTGTTTCTTGAAATTGAAGTTTAGATAGACAACACCAGGTCCGCAATTTGAATTTGTTTGGTTCCTCTGAACCCATTGGGCGAAAGACCTTTTCCGCATGCCTATCACATCCATGCCAGTTCCCACTACCAGCAAGAGATCTATGATCTGTTTTTCAGAGAGATCCTGTTGCTCAAATTCTCCGATCCACTCGCCATCTGGATGTTCCTGACCATAAAGAACCACATCCAGAATCAACAGTGGTATTCCCTGCACTCACTTACCTGCATCCCTCCTTTCCTCTTGTGTTCTTCAACAAGTTTTGCAATATGGAAATATTCCCTGCATGAGTTCACCCTCATATATTTCCTCCTCCTCAACGGCTTGACAAGACGGGCAGTATAGGTACCGAAGACTCCCATGCAACAGGATGCATTTAAAAGGTTTTAGCACCTCTTCAGGACAAGTTCTATGATATGTTGATACTTTGTGTTCAAGGCCATTGATGTTCTGTGTGTATGCCCGCACCAATGTCTCCTGCTCATGCAGTCTTTTCATGAGTCTGTGAAACGTAGTAGGCTTGCATTCATCCATTGCTTGAGCTAGACTGGCCACGAAGCACCCAAATAAAGGCTTCTGGTTCTTATTCTGAATAGTAGAATTACCTTAGTTCTTTTACACCACCCATTTATCCTCCTACTCACTGTGATCATAGAAAGTTGGAATATGTCCTTCAATTTCATCGTACCCAGTTCTGGAACCCCAGAGATCTTTTGCTTGCTTCGGAAATCCGGTATCCCTGCTTTGACGGAAATTCCAGCTCCTCAAAAAATCAAAGGGATCAGGATGCACATTTAGCTCTTCTTAGGATATTTACCACATATGAGAATGACACCTTTTGCATTCAAAATGGCAGATAAAAGTGTTTTTGTGAGGGGTTCTTCCCTAGTGAACAAGCACTTTTCTATAGGCATGATGATGGTGCCAATTTTTGGAATCCGGTTTTCATTCAGGGGGAGATGGGTTGGGAGGGCTACATGGAAAAAGGTGTCTTACCTAAGGGAGAATGTAATTCTAACTTCAAGATTTACTTGTACATGCCAGATCATATATCATGAATTGATACCTTTCAAGGGCCCAATTTCCAGATCTAGTGAGGTAGGAAGTAAATATATTTACCTACAGAATAAATTTGTGAATTGCTTGTGAGTAATGCAGGGGTAAAGGACATATCTTTTCTTTAATCATAGATACAGCTTCATCGACTCTCTGAATCTGTTCATGGCATCTAGTGGATGTAGATATATATACTAGGTATAATCCCTTCAATTTTTGCAATAGGTCTACCATGTTTTTGATGCTGTGTCTCGTGCATGTCTTACGAGGAGCCTTGAGTATTTCTTGTCCCAGAATATCACCGTGTACACTGTTTTACATTTTTACATGATTTATTGCAGCTGGCAAAGGAGTCGCGATCTTATGTCAATCATCACAAAACTCAATTCAGGGTTTCCGCGTTGGTTTTCGAACTCGAGGTCTGTTTATGCACAAAATATTTCTTATTTGACGCGCGATTGCCTCCGTGCATGTGCCTTCCGTTTGGGGTTGCCACATGGAATGTCACACATGAAGAATGCATTGATCAATACAGTACTCACACACTTCTTGGCCGCCAGATCAGCTATCATGGAACTGTCTCTTGAAGATGTCCTTCGTGAGTATGGTAACGCAGTCGAGTTAAGACTTTATTGTGCTCATCAACCTTCATCCTTGATCGCTGCATTCTTTGCATCCCAACACTGAGTAACATTCTTGAACACTAAAATGGACTCATCAGAGGAACTGTGACAAATTGATATAGTCATATAACATCTTATCAAATGTAAATTTCATTGTCCTTCATATCAATATTATAACACACTAGCTCAGGCATTATTTTCTTTGAGTGGGTTGACAGAAATCACCAGAACTTTCCACAATTATGCTTAGGATCTAAACTACCATCTTTCAAGTAGTTGTCAAGGACATAATTGATATACTCAATTACAAGGTAAATCCCAATGACATCAATCAGAACATCTCCCAACCCGAGTTTGATGTCAATCAATGTCATGCAGAGAGTGGTTACAATCTACAAACAAATGACATGGATTGACATCAAACTCAGGTTGGAAGATATGGCCATCAGAGTCATAGTGTTGTAAATGATAACCACTCTCTACAAGACATTTATTGCAAGGTCTATCACACTTTTTTGGACTTGTGGTTGATATAATTAAGGAATACCAGCTCAGCAAGTATAGTAGACCTTATAATTCTACTCTGAATGACACTGATTATCCTGTATCTCTGCATGCACCATATGACAATATGAATCAAACCTATAGTACTGTGCAGGGTTTTCCTTGTTTGGTCCCATTACAAGCTCTGAATTCAGCTGTAGATAACAATGTTTACGATGATATTAATGCACCAATTCATGTTGAGAAATAGTGTCAACAACAGAGATGGTATTGTCCAAGCATAATCACAGTCACATCAAGTAATTATATTCTCTCGTCAGCTGCAACCTAAGCAGTGGCAGCAGCTCAATACCCCGCACACTTAGCATGAATCCTTGCCAATGCACTATTCTTGGAAGGTAGACGCTCACTTTCTGTGAATAGCAGGAAGATCTGCCTGTTCCACCAGAGCAGCAATTGCTCGACTTCTTCATTCTCCTCTGAGTCATGGAGTAAATCAAGGATGCTGTTATGGAATCTTTCGGAGTCAGTGACGAGGTCTGTCCGAGAGAATACTTGTGCTGATGACAATGCAAATTGAGCCTACAATGAGCATAAGTACACCTAACATGATGTAATTACCACGACACACCTGGGTTGCGACATGTTGTGAGGATAAAAGCATAGCTCAAATGGGTCACATGGCTACATTATCGACCAAGAATTATGTAATTCTGCCCATATGCGGCCAAGATATGGCTGATCTTGAGTCATATGTCATTTTGGAGAAGGTACTTTGAGAAATTATCATAACTATCTCAAATAAAATCATAAAAATGTGTGAAAATCAGGATAAATCGGTCAATATACTACCTAACATGGTCTTCAGTCGGTCTTTTGATTTTCTCGAAATCAAAAGACCAAGACTGATGTATATCAAAACCAGGATGGACCAGACCAATCAGGACCGGTCTGGTTAAAAATCGGTTTTTTATCGGTCTTAGGACCGGACCTCAAAACACTACTTACATTGTATGGAACGAGGTTGGGGTTGAGAGGGATGTTGTAGTTGTAGAAGAAGATAGAATAAACTCCTATTCAAACTCAGACACTGCTGAGCTATTCTATATAATACAAGCATGTGAACTATTTACTATATTAGTACTCTAGTGCTCGTATTTCAACACTCCCCCTTGCTTAGTATACTACTTTAGTGATATGCAAGTGATAAGAGAATAGATCATCCACATAGTAATTAGTACTACTAGCGAGCATTCATTCAGCGAACTTCTCAAAAGTGAGGTTCTTTGTAAAAATGTTGGCTGGATTTGTTGTTCCTTCTATATAGAACAGTTCGATTATCTTGTCCTTGAAGTAACTTCCGAAGTCCAGTCGGACTGTCGGGCTAGCACTCAGGGGCTGATGACCACACGGGGAAAGTAAAGAAGATAGGGATGAACACTAAGGACTTTGGCAATAAGCTCAAGAGTTCAAAGCTGGGTCTACCAGCTATGACCGACTCGAGTATTTATACAACCAGACTATTCTACATACATGCGGACTACATGAGGTATTACATATATACATTCTAAATGACCACAGGTCTACATAATGATGTAAGGGAGTGAGTTATAATGAAATGATAGTGGAGACGTCATTGTAATGTAGTGACGACAAGGATGAGGGCTGAGGGTAAGTCACCTGACCTTAGTCCGAGTGTCGGTATGTCCGGACTCTAGTCCTGACTGTCAGCAGTGATGCCGGACTGTGGTCGGACTGTGCTTCCGGACTACGGTTAGTCAGTTGGTGATGGTGATTTACAACACTACCCCCTCTTTATGGCGTGGATTCCAGACACGCAGGATTATTCGAAAAAAAATAAAGCATGAAACTCCGTCAAGGAGAGGCCCCGAATTTTCCTTGGAGCAGATGGGTTCAACCAGTGAAAGTCTGCGATGGCGGTCTTGGTGTTACTGACATCATCCGCAGTTTGCCATGTCACGTCAGTGAGGTCAAATCCCTTCCACTTCACCAGGTACTCCAATTTTCTCCTTTTGACTTGTGATTCCAAGATTGACTCCACTTCCCATTCTGAAACACCTTCTTCATTGACGAGGACCGGGTCCGGTCTAACCACCAGCTGTCCAGGAAGGGTGTCCAGGAATTTCTTCACGCAGGATACGTTGACCATCGGTGAGCATTTAACTCTTTTGGGCAATTTTAGCTTCACCGTGTTGCCTCGAGATTCCAGAATCTCATATGGTCCGATCCATTTTTGCGTGAGTTTCTTTGAGTCATAGAGAAGATCGAGATGGTCGGTACTAAGCTATACCTGATCTCCAATCGCATAGTCTGGAGCTTTGCTCTGTTTGGAGTCCGCCGCCACTTTCATCTGTTCGGCATTTTCTACCAATGCTTGTTCAACAAGCTTATGAGCTTTCCCGACTTCTTGTACAAAAGTCGCCACCTCCGAGTCCGACTTTGAGATTTCAAATCCCATGCGCGGCATGTAGTTCCATGTGATACTGAACGGAATGCTGCCGGTTGCCCATGTGACCAAGTTGTTGTGCTGGAACTCCGCAATTTTCAGGAAATCGACCCAGCAATCCTGTTCCTTTGCACAGTATGCCCGGAGGTAACCAGCTAAGTCTCGATTGACTCGCTTGGTCTGTCCATTGGTCTGACTATTACACAGACATTGTCAAATCTGTTAACCAGAGGGAAACGTGAAATAAAATCTACCGAAATGTCTTCCCAAGGACCGGTTGGTACCGGTAATGGCATAAGCTTTCCAGCCGGCGGCTTTGATGATCCCTTCATGAGGGCGCACACCTGACACCGGTCTACGTAATCATAAATATCTTTTCGCATGGCCGGCCAAGCAAATTGCCAAGCTACCAGCAAGTAAGTCCGTTGTTAACCGCCATGTCCGGCAATTGGCGAATCATGACAGATTGTAATAAGAGAAGTACATAAAGAAGGAGGGACAAAGACTTTGTTTTGTGAGTTTAGTAAAAGATCGTTATCTAACCGGTATTCCGGTAGTCCGTTGAGGCTAGTATTTTTTGTTTCTTTTTGTATTTTATCAAGAAAAGAAGAAGAAAGATGAACATCATTAATGAATACATGAGGTGGAAGTACTGTAATGTTTTCGTTTAAATTAGATACCACATCTCTGTGATCCGGTCTACGAGATAAGGCATCGGCCCGAGAATTGGTAGTTCCCAGTTTATATACCATAACATAATTAAACTCCTGGAGTACTGCGTGCCAACATGCCTGTCTAGCAGACAACGTCTGCGGATTTTTCCAATACTCCAAGTTTTTGTGATCAGTCCAAATCTCGAACTTTGGTCTACCGACCAAATAGTGCCGCCACTCCTTGAGAGCACGGATTACTGCTAACAGTTCTTTATCATAAATAGGGTAGTTCCGTTCTGCGGCATCAAATGAATGTGAAATAAAGGTGCTGGGCCGCCATAGTCCGTCTTCACACAAGACCGAGAGCACAGCTCCGGTAGTGATGTCCGATGCATTGGTCTCTATCCGGATCTCCTTGTCCTGATCGGGGTAAGCCAATAGGGGAGCTTCTTCGAACTTTCGCTTTAGGGCTTGGAACATCCGCTCCTGATCTTTGGCCCACACCCAGGACTGTTCCTTTCGGGTTAATAAGGTTAAGGGTTTACTGATATTGGCGAATCCATCAATGAATTGCCGGTAATAGTTACATAGTCCGAGGAAGGACTGAACCTGCTTGACGGTCTTTGGTACCGGCCAGTCCGTGATTGCCTTGGTCTTGTCTCCTTGCATGTCGACCCCCTCTTTAGATACCACCATGCCCAAATAATCCACCTTCTTTTGAAAGAAATGACACTTAGAAGGTTTCGCAAATAAATCGTTCTCCCGGAGACGTTTAAGGACTTCCCGGACTATTTTGGCATGCTCTTCCCGAGAGAGACCGCCGGTAAAAATACATAGATCATCAAGATATTTCGCTACATTTCGATGCATATCATGAAATATGTCGTTCATCATTGCCTGGAATGTGGACGGCGCGTTGGTGTAACCAAAATACATAACCGTCAGTTCGTAGGCTCCGAGCGGTGTAACAAAAGCACCTTTCCATTCGTTGCCAGCCTTTATCCGGACATTATTATATCCCCACCGCAAGTCCAGTGTGGTGAACATGTCTGCTCCTTTAAGCTGATCGATCAGCGTCGGAATGAGTGGCAATGGATAATTATTCTTTATGGTGCCTTCGTTTAAATACCGATAGTCCATGACCAGCCGTTTCTTTCCGTCCTTCTTAGGGATGAAGAAGACTGGAGAGGTCTGCGGGAACTTGGAAGGGCGGATCTATCCTTTCTTCAACTCAGAGTCGAGAAAAGTCCGGACTTCCTGAGTCTCGGAGTCCGACAACGGTATAATATGTCCCTTCTTTGGAACGAAGTCCAGTTTCAAGTCTATAGCATGGTCCCAGACCTTGCGTGCTGGCATACGGAATGAGGCCTGCTCCAAAAATACGTCGAGGAAGTCATGGAACTCCTCCGGTATCTCGTTTTTTTAGATCTTTTATTTCATCCACTTGGAGATTTCCAGTTTTTACACCATCAACAACCTCTATCTTGTGGGAGTCTACTGGACTAGCTGGTACTGACTCTTTCAGTTCGGACTTCACGGACTCTCTATATTCCAGCGTAGTCATCAGAGCACATGTGGTCGGACACCTGTCAAAGGTTAGTGAGGGAACATTCCAATCAATGGATAGATTATGTAGAGAAAGAAAATCAAAACCGAGAAAAAGGGCATTAGTGGAAAGCATAGTAACGTAGGCCCTTGCGGGAAAGGAATGCCAATTGTTCTTAGAATCACAAATCGAAATGGAAAGATTAACATAGACCGAGATATCTTTTTTGGAGTTTTGAGTGCCATCGGCGTTTTGTACTGAGATAGACAAGGATAGGGGTATTACAGGAAACTTATAATGGTCAACTAATCGAGAATCAATAAAAGTGTGGGTTGCTCCAGAGTCGAGCAAAGCTTTCATCGTAACAACTGAAGAGGCTCGGCCGATAGTCCGGAGGGTAGTCTGAACTTTGAAACAGTTTCGAGAGGTTTGACCGGTGAAGGAAATAGAAGGAGGGGATTTATAAATAGAACCACAAGCTGTAACGAAGTCTGGAGAATTTCTGTACAACTGCATTACTCATGCAGTAATTTTTTCTTTTTCTTTTGAATCGGAATTAAGTACACCTTTTTTATTATCTTTAAGTGCCATGCCTGTAGATAGGGACGCCGATCTAGACATTTTATATACCGGAGAATAAGAATTTTGTACACAAGAATTTGTAACTAAAGGAAATCTTAGTCCGTCTGCAGTCACACCCCTCGCGTAACTACAGGTACTTAGTTTTTTGAGCCTTTGCCGGTTGCCGACAGCCTTTCTGTGGCCAACCGGTCTCTCCAATATGCTTCCGCTTCTTCCGACATATACTCCGTGATGGCCAACCAGACAGAGGGAGCTCCTTCCTGCTCCATTGTTCCATTCTGGTCTGGGATTTCCACCCATTGTCCGTAATGGTCTTGTACCCACATAGTCTGGACTTGGGGTACCGGTTGTCCTTGTGGCTTTGGTGGGCCGGTGCGCTTATAGGGGTTCTTCGGACAGTTGCATGAGATGTGTCCTTTCTCATTACATGAATAACACATCCTGTTGTCAATGTATGTGGCGTTGATCTCCATGGGTTTTCCTAGTCCGGGGAAGGTTTGACCGTGTGGTGCATATCCTGCCGGACCTTTGTAGAAACTACTTTGTGGCCTTGCCTGCCACAGGGGAGAGGAAGCTGTGGGTTGGGGGCCGGGCGGAGTTGGGAGAGGTCGGGAGCCGAAGGGATGGGGTGCTCCAGTGGAGGTTTTAGGGGCCGGTCTCTCGGTGGCCACCTTTTCAAACTTACGGGCTAGTTCAATATATGCTTGTGTAAGCTCAGTGAACTCCTTTAGTTCGAGCTTCATCCTGTGCATTTCGTGGAAGTTATAAATTTTGAATGAGACCGCCTTCTTCAGTAAGCTGGAGGATTCTTCTTTTGTGATCTCGGCATCGCCGGCCAACCGGACAAAGTCTCGAATGAATTCATCAACCGGAGTCGATCCTTGTTGAAGCTGGAGTAGCTTCTGGTAGGCCTCATGAATGTAGCGTTGAATTTGGAAATATTCCTTAAGTTTTTTGCAAAGAACAGTCCACTCTGGGTATTCGGACTCTTCTTTTTCTGCGTATTTCTCCATCTCTGATAGAGCGTATGACTCCGCTTTTCTGCCGAGTCAAGACCAAAGCATTGCTGCCTTGTCCCTCTTGTTGCCCTTCCTTGTGATGGCGAACAGATTAAGGCGAGCGAACCATAATCTGAACTTAGCCCGGTCTCCATCCCATGGTCCGGGATCAGCGACCTTCTTAGCGGTGGAGGTGAATTGTTTGAGCTTGGTCTCGAAATGTTCTTGGACTTCTTCCCAGGATGCCATGACGGATCCTAAGGATATCATAGATGAGGCGGGGGAGTTTTCAGATGTAGTGGACAGTGTGGCAAGTGATACCGGTAGTCCGGGATGATTGGAGGGGTACTCACGAAGAGACCGCGCACTCCGGAGTAAGTCTTGTAAAAGAAAGCAAAAGGTCAGACGTCACGAGCATCTGCGTGTGTTGAATGGGGGAGCCCGGAAGGATGGATTCAATCTTGTCTCTAAGATCTAGCCTGCCGGCACTACAATTTTGGAGGGATGTATTACCCACGTGCGTCACAGGTATCACGCGCACCTGAAACCAATTATGCTTGGTTTAAAGCGTGTGCTGACCCACTATGCACAGGGTAGGGTTTGATACTATTTCCAGCGGAACAGCAGTGTCCTCTCAAATGAGGTCTAAGCCTGTTCAAAGCAAACCAGATTGAGGGTCGTACTAACCCAACACAGCGTCTTTAGTCCGAGTTGCTATCTCGGGATTGATCATGCAATCAATGGCTCTTAACTGAGCAAGCAATTCCCTTGACTCTGGGATCCAAGTATGTGTGCGACAAGACATGGCAGTGAATCGGCGATGATAACAACGGAGCCCTGAAGTGTATGGGCAGCTTTGACCTAATGATGTAACCGAAGTCCGGTCGGACTATCGGACTAGCACTAGGGGGCTAACGACCACACTTGGAAAGTGAAATGGATGTAGAGGAATGCTAAGGACTTTGGCAATAAGCTCAAGAGGTCAAAGCTCCGACTCGAGTATTTATACAACCGGACTATTCTACATACATGCGGACTACATGAGGTATTACATATATACATTCTAAATGACCACAGGTCTACATAATGATGTAAGGAGTGAGTTATAATGAAATGATAGTGGGGACATCATTGTAATGTAGTGATGACAAGGATGAGGGCTGAGGGTAAGTCACCTGACCTTAGTCTAGTCCAAGTGTCAGTATGTCCAGACTCTAGTCCTGACTGTCGGTGATGCCGGACTGTAGTCGGACTGTGCTTCCAGACTATGGTCGGTCAGTCGGTGACAGTGATTTACAACACATATGGTGTGTTCCATCTGCAAAATGTGCGACAATGGTAATGTCAATTTACTAGCCTCTAAATGGTCACTCATCCTGCCTAATTCTTCAAGCTTAGCAGGTTATACTAGACCTGGAATCTGATGTCATCCTTGTGGACAATATGGCACTGCCCAACAAACTATGCTTGAAAACCACAGACTCTGAGTTCCCAGCAGAACTGGCCCAACTAGGTGGATGTGAACTTGAATATAGGGTGTACCTTGCAAATACACTGTGCCCCACTCATACAGGAGCCTTCTCTTTCAAGTTGGATATTGTTGAATGGATAGGTGTCTATTGCTGATACATTTGTCAGTCTACTAGACCTAATAATTTGTACATTAGACTCGAAATTAAGGGCCCAGCACACCAAGAGGTGGGTCAACATCCATGTTGAAGCGGTTATGGTCATGGTCAAAATTGAATGCAGTACCATCCTCAGGTTTATCCAGTTGGACTACAAATTGATCTTGGTCACAGTGGTGGCTGTGAGTGGCCCTCACCGTCAATGTCTTCACTGCCATCCTCCTGACTCTGAGTCTTGTCAACATCCAATGCTTGTTCGGCAGAAGCACCAGCTGTTTGAGGAGCTGACACATCTTATGGTTTTTGAATGGTATCAAGGAACAATTTGGCAAGATTGACATTTGGGTGCAACAAAATTAGGTCACTGTCAAATGATGGGATCCCACCTCAGATGGCATCAAGTTCCTATAATATGGAAACAGATAGAGCACATCCTCTAACTTATAGCACAGTAGTAAATAATGAGAATATGAGAAAAGCTTAGGGACCTACCAAGAAGGTTATCAGAATTTGGCCCACTGCCAGGTTCGACACTACCACTGGTATTCTTGAACTTGGTGCAATGCTCATAATACTTGGTTTTGAGACTGTCAGATAATATAGAATCTTGTCAGCTTCAATGCAAGATGATATAAGAGTACTTATGCTTGTAAATGGTTGGTGACTGACAGTCTGAGCTTTCTGAGATCAGATACAACTAGATCAAAGTAGTTGGAATCATTCTCAAAGATATGATTGGTGATTACATCTGCAATGATCTTCTTGTTCCTGCCAGAAGGTCAATCTTCAGATATGGACAGCGGACTGGAAGTCAATGATGATCATGAATGAGGATATTGTGATCCACAATGTGTGTGGTGATCCACTCAGTGAGCAGGTCACTATGGCAACCTTCCCATACACTGACATTTGGGAAAGTCCTCTTAGTAGTGGTGGCTTGCCCCTGGGGGGCATATGTGTCTATGATGGAGCAGCTTGCTTGCTGCTCTAACCCCATTGTTTATTTTGTGTGGTGGGTGCACCATCTCTGAGTCTTGGCTGTGCTGGTACAGCAGCTTTCCTAGATGATCCAACCTCTGGATCAGTGTTTCCTCTTCCAGTCATTGCTATGTAGCCAGAGATTTTGTCAGTCCTCAAAGTCTTGCAGAACATCATCAAGCTGGGAAATGAAGGGCAGGCATGTTTTTCAAACTCAGAAGATTACTTTTAGTGCAATGGATCCATTCTAGATTTGAAGCATGGGAATAGCCAAATAATATGTAAATGAGAGTGTCACATAGCTTACTTGAATACCACTAATAATTAAATAATTAAATAATGATGCCAGTAGATCAGGAAAATAAGCCATGCAAATGTTATGACATCTATCTTCTGTTACAGCTGCTGACAAATTTATCCTACCACTCAGTGGTACATTAATAAACATAACAATCAGGCTGACATAACTTATTCTATTAGTCACTCAATGAATACATTAGTCTGTAGTATGCTGATGAATACATTGATCAGTCTGGCATGATTTATCCTACTAATCAGTGGTATACTGATGACCATGTTTCAATCAATCAGACCCCTATCCTTCACCTCCAGCCCCACTCTACATCCGACTCTACATCACTTCTTCTTAGATCACTGAACTCTACATTGGAGGACCATTTCTCTGTCTTGGATCTTCCTACACTGACTTGGACTTATTTCTGTTTAGTATCCCCTTGAAACCCATGTCCTCCTTCTGACCCTTCATTTTTCATGCCTTTGCTTGCATCTCCTTGCCATTCTTCATCTGATGTTACAATCTCTAGAGAGCCCTCCCCATTACTTTTTCCTTCTTTCTTTTAGTTCATTGATAGGACTTCATTGACTCATCTTTAGTCATCCACAGCTTCTTTGTCATACATGCTGTGGATTACCTACACATTCCTCATCATTCTTTAGAGTTCCATGACACCATTTTTCTTGACCAATTGTTACAGCTGGCCCAGGCAGGGTCAGATGTAGACTTGGAGGGTGGCGAAGACTAGAGATGAAGGGATGGTAGTCAAGCAAACTTAACGTTTGGTGAGACTCAGAGACGAAGATATTAAGAGGGGATCACACCCGAAGAGGACTGAGACACTGAGGGACAAAGGGGCTAGGACTCGAAGGATTACAGGAGACTCAGAGTGTATTCCAAGTAGCTCTAGCTTAGGGTTACAAAATGATGACACAAGTCTTTAAGTACTACTGGTATGGAATACGATGGAATCGCGAGGAAGGGGATGTATCATCTGCAGCATGGATGAGTAAGAAGCTGTGGAGGATTAATCATACATCAATCAAAGATGACAGAACAATGATGAGGCTATGACGAAGCCATGAGTCAGATCAGAAATGAGATAGGACAGACTTGGAACAGTGATGGGAAGGATAAGGAATAGTGATAGGGGAAAAGCGGATCATCAGTGATGTGGAACAAGATGAGAAATCACCTGAGATCTATGATACAAAGTGAAGATGAAGTAAAGGTGATAAGCAAAGGAAAAAGAGAGAGAGAAAAGACATAGAGAGAACTCTGGGGACAATCATAACACCAATCATCTGTCGTTTACTTGCTTATTTTTCTACCTATTTAAAGCACTACATCTTTGATGTACTTCCTTTTTCAACTTTGACCTCCTTCAGTAATCCTAGATATGTCTTGGCAATATATCCCTTGTCTCAAACCTTCTATGTGACCTCATCTTGCACTTGAGAAGACATTTCAACCTTGAGTGTCCAAACATTTTGGTCATCAAAGTCATCTTATACCAT
>JBBPPC010000459.1:0-17987 GCA_038091775.1 Leccinum olivaceopallidum | reverse complement strand
GCTTTCTAGTTGCTTGCCAGTGGGGACGTTCAGGGACACAGGAGGAGGAAAGTCTGGACCCTCTTCCTCGGGAAGCACGACAAACACACCATATTCGGGCTGGCAGTGTAATGCTCGTTCTTGCTGCATGACGGTCTTGCTTGAGGAAGTTGTGACTTTGATATTCGACAAAATGGCTTATATGTGTTCCCGCTCCATCAGTCGGGGCGCGGAGTTTCCATGCTACGAAACACGCAAAGGACCCCGGTCACCACCGTCACAGTTCAGAAAGACAATACTAATCAGTACATATCACGTTCAGCAGCACATACAAAGGAATATACGAGATCCCAGGCAACCATAGAGGCTATACCATGATCCGATAGATACTAGGCTGGTACAAAATCACTAACATCGTAGGGGAGGTAATCGGGACGCTCGATGAACGCAATGTACCCATCCGTGCAAGCCTGCAGGACCTCTGGATTATCACCTATCCAAAGGAACGGGTCATCTGGTTCACGGAGGTCTCCGGCGTCGCCTGCTAAAAAGCCAAGAAACTTTATGTAACGATTTGACCTTTTGATAACGGAATCGTGCGCCGTAAAATTTGCTGGCGGTTGGGCAAATGCATTGAACGATTGCTTAGCCTTGTTTGCTTGCCCCACATGGAAAACAAGAATTTCTTCGATCTGTTGGCAGGCAAGACAAGATCAGTGGCGAGATATTTTGATAGAAGATGACTAACCCAAGCAAGCACCTGGGCTAGTTGCCCAGGTGAAGCAACGTACAGCGGTGCCCAGAAGCAACGACCATCGTTCATCTGCACATCCTCCAGAAATCCGAACCAACCCGCGTACGTCGGGTCGTACAAAGCACGATGAACGACTTCGCGAAGGGCGAGATTACCGAACCATGGGAATGGAGAGTCCGAAGGGGCTAACATTGATGGGTGTTCGTGAAGGAATCCCGATCCCTTGGTGTGGTCATTGATGAGGCTTTGAAGCTTCGAGCGGAACGCCGGAGTGAAATCTTGCGGATGGGGGAGAATTCCGGAGTAGATGTGCACGCTATGCGGGAGCACGACGAGACCCGCCTTCCCGTAGCAAAAGGATCGTTGGCGGACCCACGCGGCTGTGAACTGAGAGCCGAATGTTCAAACGGTGAACAACATTTGTAAACGAACGTGCTAACCGTGAGCATCAACGCAAGTATAAAGTTGCCGTTTCTCGGTGTGGTGATCGCCTCCGCTTCGACGACGTCTAACACACCCCTCGTTTGAAAGGCGGATTCGATCATCATATCCCTCGACATGTCGCTGTTCGCGACCCTGGGCACGCTGAGTACAACCGAAACTGGAAAAGGCAGTTCAAATCCGCGTTACAAACCGTGTTACAAAAACTACGACGCCTACCTGCATTCCAGGAGGTTTTTCGCCTAGCAATCGCGTCGCGGTGGGCATCAAGGAAGAGTGTCTTGTTCGGCCCGCGGCCGATGAGCTTTTGCGACATTGTTGCCCAAAGGCAACGCTGAATATCGAGTGAGACCGCTGCCCAGAACGGGGCATTGGCCTCCATGAGTACGTTGTGGATGGGGGGGACCCCAAGAAGGGCGTACAGTACGATCTGTCGGGACGGAGGGATGGGATGAGAAAGATGGATGGGTGAAATGGTGAGAGACTCGTCGGGGACGTTTTCTAATTCAACGGCCCACGAGGCACCGTCGATGTTGATGATCTGTCCGATGTCAGAGTCGGATAATGGTGTCAATGGTGGCACGTTCGAGTCCATGTTGACGTCGGGCCCGACAACGCCAGACGAGTCATTACTGGAAAAAAGGGCAGACCCGGCAGAGGGACCTCTTGCGATCTCTTTCGCAACGATAAAAGGCGTCGCGCGTCGGGAAACGCGTCGCATGTCGTCCAATGCCGTGTCAAACATTGAGACATCGATTTGAGCTGTCCCCGGCGCGTTGCCAGTGGGAACCGACATCGGCGAGGAAGGTGGTGGTGTGTCACAAAGCAATCGTTAGCGTTCTGGGGTGTCCCTGTACCAAGAACTTCAAACTCAGCTGATATCTGAACTGCTCGTATGTTTTAGGAAGCAGTCATGTCGCGGACATCTAAATCCCTTCACCCGCTCGGGAGTGGGCTGTGGTGTTCGGGGTCCTTGACTTGCCAGGTGGGTTCTTCCGACTTCTTCGCTAATAATTTACGTTTATGTCCTAACAATTGAATTAAGCACTGCCACAGCTCAGCCAAGTCACGCAATGAATGAATTACCCGGCCGCCTTGCTGCCAGCAGCCATATCGACGGATTCACCCGACCATTTCTTTACTCATTATTAGTGATAAGCAAACAGGCCCCCGCCGGTAAATTCATATGTTGTACTTTTCGGACTTTTTTGCAGCTTTTTGTTATGTCAGTTGTCATGAAAAGCACAACTCCGACACGGAAAACTCGGAAAGCTCGGAAAGCTCGGTAACTGTGCCCGTGATCAGCCAATATATATATATATAAATGTAGTCTAAATAAGTATAGTACTTGGGTAGCACCCGGCAGAAACCTGCTTTATCTGGTTGAGCGTGAGCTTGAAAAGTCAATGCATTACAGTAATGAAACTTGAAGTACATGTATAACCAGATAGTAAACATACAGATGCAACGTGAGGAGAGCGACATGTGACGCACGTAAACGTAGTAGTTAAGCACTGTTTTGACGAAGCGGATATAGGAGGGCCGATGTGACACTGTCAATGTACACCACGACTCAAACCATCAGACTTTACGGACAGTCTGGCATATCCGAGCGAACTCATCTAAGCGAGGCCCGATGAACGCATTTGGATAGTGTAACTTGATTCAAGCAACGCACTCACTGATCTTTTTTACTCGCCCGATCATTGCCGCATCAGCGAATAAATCTAGCAAGGCCAAACAAGGCCAAGCTAGCTTACCAAGACCTTGCTAGCTCTTGCATGGCTACGCCCTTGTCTCGCAAAACCTAGCAAGACCTTGCTTGTCACATGGACGTTCAGAACAGTCAGAGTTATAGTTTACTGTGCTCAGATTGGTTAATGTATGTTTGGGTTGTACGCAATGAACAGAAATAGGAATAACTTGAAATGAGCACGACATCATTGAGATTGAAATCATAAGAATTTTATGAGGCATATTCTAGCACCCATCGGCTGCTCGAACATGTCCCCCCTGTGTCCCAGCGTGCGTCCAAATCAATATTAATGTTCCTCATCCGCTCGTTTATGCGTTGCGCTGTGCTCTGATGCGGTCCTGCAGAGTCCACATTGCGAGCAGCCACCACGCACACCCATGAGTTCAGATCCTGGTATCCCGTCGTTGGAATTCCCACTACAGAACTCACGCGGGCCGTTCATTCCCTCATACTCGACGCCTTCACCATCCGTGCTTCTGAGCCCGTCTCCCAGGTTTAGGGTATGGCACGGGTGCGGGTATGCGACCCAAAAGATTAAGAGGGCGGCGTGCAGGAGCGACTGCACAATACGCACAATCGCGCGCGTTGTGTGATCGCTTCTGCACGCTGCCAGGGGGACGAGGACGAGGACGGCGACGGGGAATTTTGGGATGGGGTGGACAGACAGGGCGAGGGCGACCGTCGTCGTCGTCATGTCGTCGTCTGGGATGAGGATGGGGAGCGGCGAGGTGGAGGGCGAGGGCAATCGCGAGACCGACTGCGCAGCGCACACAATCGTCCGCGTTGTGTAATCGCTTCTGCACGCTGGGGGGACGGGGATAGGGATGGTGCGAGGACAGACAGGGCGACGCCGATGGCAATGGTTGTCAATGGGGAGGGAGATGGGTATAGGAATGGAGATGGCAAGGACAGACAGGGCGGGGGCCGCTCGCCGTCGTGTCGGCGTGCCAGTGGGACGGGGATGGCAAGGGTGATGACACATGTCGTCGTGTCATCGTCGTGTCGGCGTCTTGGGATGAGGATGGGCAGGGGCGAGGGAGGAGGGCGAGAGCGAGGGCGAGGGCAATCACGAGAACGACAGCGATAGCAGCATGCAGCAGCGACTACGCAGTGCACACGATCCTGCGCGTTGCGTGATCGCTTCTGCACGCTGGGGAGACGGAGATGGGAATGGGGACAGACGGCAATGGTATCGTCGTCGTGAAATGGGGAAGGGAAGGGGAGGGCAACGGTGGCAAACAGGACGACGGCGACGGTTGTTGTTGTCGCCATGTGTTGTCGTCGTCATGGTGGGATGGTGAGGGCGGGGGCGGGGGCGGGGGCGGGGGCGGGACGGTCATCGTCGTGTCGTTGTCGTGTGACACCGTCTTGTCGTTTTCGTTTTCGTCTCGTTGTCGTTCCCCTCGCTATCGCGTCGTTCGTCTCCCTTCCGTCCTCGTCATGTCATCTTCGTTGTCCCCTCTGCCGCAGTGTCATTGAGTCGTCGTCATCGTCCTCTCTAAAGTTCTGCACGAGTGCAGGTTACCTGTGCGGGTCGCGGGTACGGGTGCAGATTGGACTGCCGTTGAAACCCACGGTACGCATCAAATACCGTCGTCGTTGTCGCTTTGTGGCGCGGTGTCGTGCATCAAGAAAGACGACAATATTGGACTTTGAGCAAACGGAGGGGTTTCACTTTCCCACGATTTATGGCGTTCAAGTTGTCGTGTGAAGCCGCTCACTTATCTGGTTGCTTGCGATGTTATGCTGCCGTCGTGTCCTTGTTGACCTCAACAAAAAAAGTTGGCTAACGACTCTGTGTTTGCGGATGAGATCGTCTGCCTCGAACAAAACTGTGATAACTTGAAGTTACTCACTAGCAGGAAACGGTGCCTAAGATACCATACCCCACTTCTTGGGGGTACAGGCAGTGTCGGCCCGGGAGGGCTTGTGACACATGTACATCTTGCGCGATCAAGTAGGCTTGGATGGATCAGCAGGAGCTGGGGCTTGTGATCACAGGACGTATAATCTTTTTATGTACAAGTTAGCTTTACTTTTCAAATGCATGTCCGCAGTAGTTACACTGTCCCAATGGTAAAGCCGTTCGTCCTCGCGTAGATGTTCGCTCGGATGTGTGGTAAATGACTTTTCGTCGAATTCTCGTAACAACCTTATACTGTCTCTTCCTCGACTCCAATGAGAATGAGAGTGCGACATATGCATTGAATGCCTTGAGCTCGCCTGACGGTGGTGAGCGACCGTAAGCCTATGTCCACAATCATTTTCTCAATCGTTTGGCCTTGTGAACGGTAGTCCGTGAATGGCGCGCAGTAAGCGGCCGTGAGAGAGAGTTGTTGACGCGTGACAGGTCTCATTTTGTTGGCCTCGAGTTATCATACTATGGTTATGTTCAAAACTCGGGAAATGCCGACGGTGTCGGCCTAAACCTTGCTTGTGGTCCAAGTTGCGGAGAGAACTAATCGTTGAGACTCCCTGTCGACTCACGGTCTGAAAATATCGAGATGCTTCGCAATATAATCATAGGAGAAGAAAAAAAAGGAAAACCAGACTTCAACGTTTATTACGGTCAAACACGAGATTATCGACACGCACCATTCACGTGAACAATCACGTGTTGGTGACTAGAAAGGGCCGGCGTTGCCGGCTAGTCACCTTGCGTGCGGGCCTTGTATTTGGATCTTAATTACTCCGGAGCGGACTCGATGTACCAGCATCGAACAGTACTAGTAGACTCAGGCTAGTGATTGCAACGTAGTCTCAGCAGTAAATGATAATTTTTAATGACATAGCGAACGAAATTATGTAACATATTTACTACTGTGGACGTTTTGCACACGAACCCAACACCGGGAAACGACCTTGCTTACGCAAGGTGATTCATGACTTCGAATTTCTGATGATCAATCACATCGCATTTAGTGGCACTAGAACACCTTCCCGGCTCGCTGTATTCGCGCCGCAGGCACATCCTGGTACAAGACCACTTTGATTGGGAGTTTCACTATGTCTTCCACAGAGTATAATATCCTTGCCTGGCGATTTTTAGTGCAGATGAGTCTGAAGGAGCGTTGCTTGGGTCATGGCCAGCTTGCTGATCGGCGAGAGCGAAGGCATGGTCAGCGAGTTCGGCTAAGCACGGAAGCGTACGCCCAGTACTAGTGTGGGCGGGAGTGACTATAGCCTGAGGGAAAAACGACCTCGAGCCATCTCGTTTGTCTAACCTTGAAGCGCCTGTGACCGGATATCCCGCCCTCGTCGCATATACCCTAGGCAAGTACTCCCTTGTACCGTTCCGCCCGTTGAACGACTTGCCCAGCCTCTCCAATCAATTGAGCCAAAGAAGTTACTTCGCAGGCAATCCGCCGGTTAGGCCCAGAGGAAACTGATGGCACCGACTCGGACTACTTTGTCTGCGTCCATAGGTATGATTCTGCCAACCTAATGCTCAATACAATGTCCCGGACTCACATCACGGCGATGAGTCGGTGTGAACACGCTAACTTTATTTCAATCGCGTATGGTACGCATCTAAGTACTTTTCCAACATCCCCGACAACCGCATATACTACTCGATCGAGGCGATGACGAAGACGCCCCAAGCCGGTCCGAGTCACACCAGTTGAGTTAACATCATCGGTCCATCGAGAACTCCTTACCTCAGGCTGTTGAACATGGAAAATCCCCAAGCATAAGATGTGTATGCCGACTTTGTCGTCCATCCGGCCCGTTGGCAGTATGATTTTGTCGTATCAGTCCGTGGACACCCCCCCCCAAAAAAAAAAAAAAAAAAAACGGCATCACGAGGCGTATCGTCTTTCCCCCTCGTCGTCCGAGTCGGTGCTTATTTCTATGTGGCACCCATCGAGATCGCTTGGCAGGAGTGGTATAATCCGGACATGCCTCATCGCTGATCCACGTTGCTGATGTACTAGTACTGTAACTGGTTCACCAGGACGCTTTCGTGGTCTTCCACAACAAGACACGCATTGCTGGTGAGCAATTCACCAAGTCGGTCGACTACCCTGCATGGGCGTCCGACACCACGTTGGTGTTCACCTCGGACGGACTGAATGGTTTCCAGAATCCGTTCATCTATCTACTCCACCCCGACGGGGGAAAAGCCATACTAGACAAGCCGCGGCTATGCGCGTGGTAAGTTCGACACGACAGACCGGATGCGTTCGCAGAACCTGATAGACCATTACAAAAGGTCGGACGTGAATTGTGTTCGTCGGGTTACTTGTTGGGAAGTACATGCGAGATTGGCGTTCGTTCACCCGAAGACGACGCTAGATCTCGCCTGGCTGGTTTTTGTCGACGTTCAAAAGACTGCGAAGACGTGCGCAAGCTATTAGCACTCGCGTCCGTCTGCGTATTTCCACGGCGCGCCACATAATTGGCACGGTAAGCAGGCGAAATACTGCTTGTGCAGCAAGCATGAACTACACAACGTATGTACATTTCAAACATTGTTGTAAATGGTTCTTCCAGGCTGCATACCAACACGCGGCGTCGGACAAGCTTCGCTAGCACAGTACGTCGCGTCTTAGAGGCCCCGCGTACGAAAACGAGTTTCAATCTTTTTCTCCAAGCAATCGTCGCACAATTTCGTCTGACCGCACTCGGCACAGAATCCAATGTCCCCCACGCTTGCATTGTGGCGGGAAGTTTCGGCATTAGTCGCAAATCAAATTAGTATATTCGCACACGCACCATAGTAGCCCACACAAGGGAGAACATGATAGGAATGGAAAATCGAGGCAGGGCGTTGCGGATGGGTGTGCTGAAACAGGCGAAGGCGAGGGCCGCACCAGGTGGACAAGCGACCTAGTGGATCCTCCAGTCAAGTACATATGCATCAGTACCTCAAGTTTACATGCAAGTAATCGATATTTATATTTAATAAATCTACTCAGAGTCACTAGTACGGCTACCGTCGACGCAATCATGCTCGCATCCGGGTCCGCAATACCTGTCATCACAAATATCGCAATACCTCATGGGGTCGCAGTTATCGCAATACCTTTTTTCACATTTACCGCAAGAGCTCATGAGCAGGCAATCGATGCAACACTTCTGGCCACAACTATCGCAATAGCTCTTGCACTGCTTACAGAATAGGCGCCCGCACAAGATGCACTGGCCGCCTTCGTCCAGACACGGAGTGCAATACGTCAGGCGGCATTCTACGCACATGTGCCCCTCCAGGTTCTTATCACAAAACATGTTCGAGCAGGAACCGGTCCGACATGCGGGCATCAGCTCCACCTGAACCTTTGGCCCGTCCAGCTCCGTAAACGAACTCCAGTCTTCTTCCGCACAGTCGTTGCACAGCGCTGTCCGACCGCACTCGGGGCAGAATTGGATGTACACCGAGCACCCGGGGACACAATACGCCCGCTTGCATTGTGGGCACTGCCTGAGAAAGTCAACAATCGGTGGTTCTTTGCAGTTGTCGCAGACCCAACAATCTTCGCACGTGCACGAGATCCCACCCCCAGGGAAGCACGATTGGCAGATTCTTAGACTTTTGACTGCTCCTTGTGTCGACCAACATTTTTCATTGGAGCATTCTGACATGGCTTGACCCAAATCACAGTAAGAACACGCGATAGGTTTGGGTGGGTGCTCTCGAACCCTGCCGTTGTCCATAGTCTTTTTGGGTCGGCCCAGGCACCACATCAGCTTTTTGTCACAAAACCAGAGATTGCATTTGGGACATTGACCGAGAGGCGGGATCCTCTGTGCGTTTTGTGCGTTCTGTAAGCAAGGCAGACAGGCGGCCATATAGGTATCGCGGGAGTATGACTGGAATGGAATGAGCCGGGATGTGGGACAATCCCAACTTAAGCAAATCACAGTGGAACACGAGGTGCACAGCGTCGTCAACACCTCGCATGACGGGCATAAAGGGGGATCGGTGCAGACTTGTGACTGGGCGGAGGAAATACCATTCGATTCGAGACGTTTCAAAAAATCCTGACACAGATTCGTTAGGTCACTGAAAAGAAAACATATACAACCTCACCTGCCAAGCGATGTGGCGACTTTTGGATCTCCATGGTGATTTCCACACACCATCCAGTCTCTTCAACAACTCCTGTAGATATAGCTTGATCTCTTGTCGAGCACGCTCGATCTGCTGCATTTCTATGGAAAGACTGCGATGGCCATCGCATTCAAGTTGCATGGTCTCTGTTTGCATGTTGACAACCACTCGCTGGATTCGCGCCGCAGGCGCATCCTGGTACAAGACCACTTTGATTGGGATTTTCACTATGTCTTCCACAGAGTATAGTATTCTTGCCTGGCGATTTTTGGTGCAGATGTCTGAAACGGCGTTGCTTGGGTCATGGCCAGCTTGCTGATCAGCAAGAGCGAAGGCATGGTCAGCGAGTTCAGCCAAGCACGGAAGCGTACGCCCAGTGTGGGCGGGAGTAACTATATTAGCGACGACCGCATGTAGTAGTGGTGATTTAATGCGGTCGGACATGACGACGACGCGAGGAGGGAGCGAGGCCCTGGAGCGGGACTAAAACGGGTGTGACAATATTTTGTTTGGATCCTGTGCCACTCAGTGGCACAGGGCGATTCACTAAGGGAAATGCCGACGGCCTAAACCTTGCTTGCGGTCCAAGTTGCTGAAGGAGCAGCGACTCGGACTTCAATGAATGAGAAGTAATCGCTGGGACTCCCTGTCGACTGACGGTCTGAAAATAATATCGAGATGCTTCGCAATATTCTAATCATAGAAAAAAAGGAAAACTAAACTTCAAGTTCACAGACGGTCACAGTGTCACACGAGATTATCGACACGCGCCATTCACGTGAACGGTCACGTGTTCGTGATTCGTGGGTACGAATTTAGGACATGAAAGATCTATGCGTGTCGAGCTTAGTTTGCTACTACTAAGTGAGGAGGAAAGAATGTGTACTAGTATGTACGTCACGTGTACTGAGTGATCGAGATTCAGAACGCTATGTTACATTGCAATGATTGCATACGATGGGGTGGGCGAAAACCAAAGGTTTTCCGGCCCAAGACTGTCACGGTGCCCGATCTGTCGGGTCAAGCGAGCTGTGGGGTGGGATGGGACACCGAACAGCGAAGCTTGCGCCTCGACGGGAGTCGAGCGGAACAGCCTCGGACAAATCTATGGGCGAGAGATTTGGACGGGGGCTGTGAGGGGAGTGGCAGGTGGGTGCGCAAAGAACGACTAAGCTAATGAGCAGAACTGCAAGGCAGCGAGACGGCCCAACGGGCAAGGGACAGCGAAGTGGCCAAGAGCAAGAAAGATGCGCCACTTCGCTTCTCACGCATAGACTAGTAAATCCTGGGCGTGGCTCGTGCCTCACCTTGCTCAGGTCACCAACCTTGCAAGCAAGGTGATGTCAAAAACAGGGGGTGTTAAAAACACGTGAGTTTTTCACGGAGCCCTAGAACTTACCACTCGTTCCAATGCAGAGAATATTTAGAATCATGCATCGAGGAAGGGAAAAACGGTCTCCATTTCTTATCCGACAAGCGGACCGAAGAGTCGTGAAGGCAACGTTAATCTGCTCTCATGCCTGGCACAGGAATTAAATGCAATTTTCCACGTTTGCGATGTCTCAGCAAAGAGTTTGATTGATTCTAGATGCAATTCAACAATGTTATCACAGAAAGCATTCGAGTCAAAAACTCGTCACAGATGGTTGAATAATCTTGTATAGTAAAGCCCTCCGGGCGGTCCTGAGTCGCAACAGATGTGATTGATTCGGAACACCCGACTCCCATACTTGATACAAGCTATAGTAAGTATGTAACAGTGTATATTATCAACCTTAAATATCATCGCAGACGACCCCAGGATAGATGGAACTAGGCCAATCAATGATACTTGATTGCTAGAGAAGATCACGTACGCTGCGACGGATAGTAGGTGAGTGAAGAATTTATTCACGATATATCTAAAGACGATTCCTGGTATATGATATGGAGCAACCCTAAGTGATTGTTGTAACCGAATAAAGCGAGCGAAATCTAACGGGGTTGGGGCAGAAGAGACGAAACGAGGCGAGCAAACCTCAAATTGAGCTGCAAGACCAGTGCGAAGAAACACACAACTACTAGGGACCAAACGAGGGTGATGACTCATTCTGGTCGTCGGTGTTGCCACATCGGGGGGGCATGCGTCTTCGTCGCCCGGTGACCTCTGGGTGTCGGTGTATGCATGCAGGAAAACGTCACATCGGCATCGAGTCGAGTCAAGTCTCGTTGTCGGCATCCGACCCCGGGTCTTTGTGGTGTCGTGTCCGCAGCGGAGGGGGTAACGTAAACACGCGTCAACGGGGAAAGAGTAACGAGAGAAAAAAGCTGCGGAAGAGATATAAAATTTTCAATGCCAATTCATGTTGCGTCGATGCGTCGTGGCACGCCGCCGTCGCCTCTGAGTCAGTCGTTGCAAGCGAAATCAATTTGGAGATGAGTCGACGAATGCGGCAGGCCCGGATCAGCAAAAAAGTCTAAACCTAACAAGGCCACACAAGGCCTTGCTAGGTCTCGCGAGGCCATGCAAGTCAATCGACCTTGTGTGGCCATGAAGGAAACACTCCGAGCTTGCAAGGCCTTGTAAGGGCGGCTGTTCGAGGCAGTCTCTATTAGCCTTGCAAGGCTTGCTTAGGCTTTCTAGGTCACACGAGATCACACAAGACGATAAGAGGTCTAACGGCCCATGCAGGGCCAAATAATATTACTCGCTACTGATACGTATTACTGGAGTACAGTAAAACCGAAATTATACGTAGAGCTGGAACAAAAGCAGAGCAACAACAACAAAACTCGAGGACGACGTACAAGAAAGAGCAAAAGGAATACATGCGGCACTCGTGAGCAAGAAAGAACAAACTATACCGGTTTGAGAGTAACAGTAGCAGTTGGAGCGTATAGTACCGGACAAGAAAGATGAGGTATCCGAGAAACGGAAGGAAATTCCAACCGAGCCGCGGGCGGCCTTCGCTTGAACTGCGGCGGACGCATTGAGATCCGGAGATCGTCCGAGTCCGGCCGAAAATTCGAACATGCCATCCCGAGCCCCTTGAGGTGCAGCCCCCCCAACCGGGAACGTATGGCGGAAGATCTGCACAATTAATCCTGCGCGTTTTTTGCCCAGCGCGGCCAAATAAAACCATTCCTTTGCTCGAAAATCATGAGACATTTGAATCTGCGCGATTTTTTTTTGCTTGCGCGCGCAATTTAATAGTAAAGTGCGCGTAGTATCATAGACGTGGCGCGAATTATTGCGTGCAAGATACAAACTACTACTTTACAGTAATACAGCTGCCTACAGGTAATAGGTAAACGTGAAACAGTGAAGCCCAATGCGAGATGAAGCGAACAAGTCCGTCGCCAACGGTACGCCGTGTCACCCCCAAGGAACGAGCAGTGGAGCTTACCTGATTGTACTATATTCTCAATACTTCACCTGGAGAACGTTTGGCTTGGTGGCCAAGGCAGGAGTTAAGTGACGGGGGGTACTAGGTTACCACACGCAAGGGGAAGTAGTAAATGTGAACATCTTGCTTTTTGAATGAACGAGCCTCTGGAATGGCCTCTGTTTTTGCGAGACCTGGCGACGACAATGCCGAGACGATCTTGGCCGTAAGATCCTCGACACCAGGAGGGGTAGGGGGAGAAGCAGACGATGCTGAAGATGTCGACGGTGAGTACGAGTCGGAAGGTGAAGGTTGCGGAAGATTGTCCCACGGTTGGGCCAAATGCTATGTGACTAATAGTATTAGTAATAGTGACTACTATTATCCGTCCCCCGACTCTCTCCATCCGAGCTTCACCCGCGAGAACATCCGCACCATGCGACACGAGGATTTGCTGCACGCACATACCAAACGCCGACGCAACGATGCAACGATGACGATGACGACTCGACTCGACGAGATGCGTCCACGCGGCGACAACACCGCATCCCACCCATTCACACGCAACGTCGACAACAAACGTCGAAGTGACGATGACGACGGTGCCCCACTCCCTATTTCTCTCCCTCACCCACCCCACCCGCATGCCCTTCAACGTGATGCCACTGGCACGACGACGACTCGCCGACGACAAGGACGTGGTACGGTTTCCCGCTTCCCTCTTTCTCTCCCTCACCTACCCCACGCCGCCAGTGCCACCACACGACACCAGCGCATGCCCTCAACGTGACGCCACGACGACGCGAAGATGCCACGATGCCAACTGGCGATGCGATGACGATGCGGGGTGCGTGCGTCCCGCCCACTCTCTGCCCCACACTGGCACGCCGTCTCGAAGGTGTTGACGCGGCAACGACGTGACGAGGGTGCAACGCCGACTGACACGAGTCACACGACGTCGACGACGACGCGACTAGGCCACCCTCTCCCTCTCCACCTCTCCCTCTCCACCTCTCCCTCTCCACCTCTCCCTCTCCTCCTCTCCCTCTCCTCCTCTCTCCCTCTCCACCCAGTGTGTCCCAACGGACTCGGACGCGCACCAACGCAAGACGAGCAAGACGCCGCGCACAACAGCAACTCGTCCCCCTTCCCCTCCAACACCGATAACGACTCGGCGACGCGAGACAACAACAACGCAACACGACGACGACGACTCGACGATAGCACGACGCCGAGTGGCGACGCGACAACGACGAGACGACAACGACGCATCAACGGACGGCGTGTCGACGATGTGAGCGAGACGACAACGACAACGACAACAACGTCCGCGATGTCGACTCAACGGCGTTGCAACAGCAATGACGACGAAGACGCCGAGGACGAGGAGGAGGACCGCACAGTCACGGTGAGACAACGATGAGGACGACGCAACGTCGACGACAACGTCCCGACATCCCGAAACGGTGTCCGCGACACAACGGCGACAGGTACTGAGGTACCCCTACCCGTCACTGAGGGTACGGGTTTTTCGTGACGCAGTGTGCTGGCAGCACGGTGCACCACGCCATGACATCGTGACGACACACTGGCACTGACCTAATGACGACCCAACGACGTGACGACGCGATGCCGGTCACCAGTAGTAGTATCAAGTAGACCTGGTAGACCCCATAGTACCATTCCTAAATGTATAGCCTGTTGTATTACTATGTAGTGCCATCAGGCTTTTTCTTTTTTTACAGATGCAATACAAAGTCGCTACTAGTGGAGTGGTGTGCGTGCATAATGGACAAAAAGTTGGTGCAGGTAGAAAATCTCGTGCTGGGTTAAGGTTTTTGCCCGAAGTGAGACAGATTTTCGCGCAGAGGAATGATTTTATTTAGCGCGCTGGGCAAAAAAACGCGCAGGATTAATTGTGCAGATCTTCCGCCATAGGAACGCACCGGTGTTCGTCCGCCGAATCGCCTCGATCGCTTGTCGTGGCTGGCACGCCAAGTATTCCGCGCCTTATGGCGTTACAAATGCACAAAAATTCCCACCGCGCTCCGCGCTGCGCTCACCGCGCACTGCGTTGCACCCATCGCGCGCACACCACACTGTACACCGCATAGATTGTTGCGCGTGCCGCGTTCTTACTTAATTGCAGGGTATTCACCGCGCGCACGGTTGTGTACACCGCATTCTGATTTTATTGGTATTCGTACTAGTGTCTATCTAGTACTGTTTCGTAGAGAACTGCAGGGTACAGATAACCCACACGGGTACCTGTGCCCTACCCGTACCCACTGAAACCCCGTCCCCATACCTGCTGCGCAGGTGTGCTGCATTGATAGGTAAGAGCATGAGTACGGGTGTGGGTCAGCATATGCCAACCCGTGGCTAACCCGCCACCCGTGAGGTACTGCACGCATACCGTGCGGGCGTTGTGTCCGAGTTGTTCATTGTCGCGTCGACACGTTGTGGTGCCACGTTGCGTCGTTTGTCGACGTCACGTCGGCGTGTCGTGGTGGTGCCAGCACGACACACCGTCGTGTCGTTGACTCGTTGCACGTTGTTGTCGTTGTCTGACTCGTCGTATTCATCGACGTTGACGTCATGTCGTCGTGTTGTTGCATTATTTTTGTTATCGTGTTCGTTGACGTCAACCGTTCTCATCGCGTCGTCGTCACGTGTCTTCGACGCAGTCCGCTGACGGTGTGGACGAGGTCTGGCGGAGGGTGAGGGACAGAGAGAGGGAGGGATGTACGCACGCATGCCACGTGTTGTCGTCGCGTCATTGCCGCGTCGACGTCGGCGTGGACGAAATCTGACAAAGGGTGGAAGGACAGAGAGAGGGAAGGACGCATGCACGCACGCCACGTCGTCATCGCGTTCGTCGCGTTCGTTGTCGTCGACAAGGTATGGGGCGGGCGTGGGGGTGAGCGAGGGAGAGGGAGAGGTGAACACGCACGTCATCCAAGTCGCGTTTGTCGTGGCGTCACGTTGAGGGGTATGGTGTCGTGGACGAGGTCTGGCGGGGTGCGTTGGGTTGAGGGAGAGAAAGAGGGAGAGGCGGAGAGGCGGGCACCGTGCCACCTCGTCGTCACGGTCGCGTCGCCAGTTGGCGTCGTCGTGTCGCGTAGAGTCGTCGTAGTCGTCGCTCGCGGGACGGCGTGCTAGTGGTTGGGCGATGGAGCGTGGGTTGACCCGTACCTGTTCCCACGGGTCTGTCCTCGCGTGGGTCGTCTTTGCCGGCGTGACCCGCTCTCTCCTGGACCCCTCCTCGTCGACTTCCTCGCTATCAGCATCAAGGACAGTGTGTGGCGACTGCCACGCGCTCTCGTTCCACGGAGAGCACACGACGGTCGCCACACGTCGTCTCCCCGCTCTCTCTCTCTCTCTTACATCGTCGACTCCCTTGCTCTCTCCCTCTCTCACCTCTCACACAGAAGCGACGATAGTACACCGGCGTGCCACCACGATGTGACAACGTGGCAACGACGCGTGACCAGGTCGAGACCAGTTCCAGGACAAGAGCACAGAGACAACAAAAGTTTGTGCATTTGTAACGCCATAGCGCCTGGCCCAGTCTCCGCGATCCGCGCGATGTCCGCGCCGCGCATGATCTGCCCCCCCATTCGCGCACCCCGAGATGCACGCTGCGCGGATAACCATCGGGCCAAAGTAGTCCATCCGGTTCGCGATCGGATCAGGCTCGCACGCAGGCGCACCGCAATGCATGCGCATCCGCACCGACACCCCCGTGCGATCAAACTGCCCCGGTCGTCCCACACCTCTCTCCCCTCGCACCCGAGAATCTCTAGTAGCGGCCGCGGCTCGTGCATGAGCTGCATCTGCCAGTGCACCGCCAACGACCACCGCAGCGCGGCTAGCGTCATCGGGAACGAACGCATGAATGGGTCCCCTTCCGACTCGGCGACGCACCCACCGCATATACGCATGCGTCGGCGGAGGACATTGTTGCGCAGTCGAGGTCGCCGCGCCCGCGTTGGCTTCCCGCATGTGGGTGACTACTCGTGGCAATGCAGCGATGATAGCTATGCATACAATCGTGAAAATTCTTTGAACACTAGAATGGAGGTGGGCACACGGCACAACGAGTCGGAAAACATTCTGCCAAATCGCCGAGACTGTGTATGGAATATAGGCTGGGAGTCGGCGCTCCACGGCGCCGCTACGATTACGTAATGAATATAACTGGATCACGGCGTCCAAGCCAAGGAATCGTGACAGACCCTGGTATGTACGAACGTTGCTATCACGGTGAGGTTGGGGTCCATTGGGAGTAATTAAGTGAAGTATAATTTTATTTTACTAAATTTAATGGGCCGCAGTCTCCCGAGGCTATGACGTTGCACACATGATCCTAGCGCCTCCTCTTCCACGAGGAGCTCCTATCACGTTGCTCTCAACCTCATTCTTTCGTCGTCGGTCGATTTCTTGACCATTTGAGCTCATCAAGGCAAGCCTTTCTATTCATACAGTTTCACACATGAATTCCGAGCCTCGCACGACTTCCCTTGAGCTTGCAACGACTCCGCGCGAGTCCGCTACAGCTTTTGTTACGCTACGACTCTTCATGTTACTTTTGCAATTTGACAGGCTCCCTTGCGGGCCATTGCGGACTCGCGAGGGAGTCGATTTTGCTACTACTTCGCGTGGTCAACATCACCCGCAGACGAAACGAACAAAGCCCATTAATAGTTTCGTGGGCAAATTGATTTCGCAAAATTGAATTACAATGCAAAACATGCGTTGTCTGATTGGATGAAAGTCACGTTGTCGTGTAAAGCTGGAGCCTCAAATTTCGGAGTCAAAATTTACCAGTTCGTCTATGCGAAAATAGGGCCTAGGATGGGTAGGGGGGTACCCGGGTAACCTGTGATGGTCAACCTGCGGGTTGTCTGCGGGTTGTCTGCGGGTTGTCTGCGGGTGGGTTACCACGGGTACGGGTTACCTGCAGGGTGTGAACCCGGGTGGGTACGGGCGAGGAGGGGCCAAAAATTGGCCTACCCGGGTATACCCGTGGTCAACCGCCGCCACACTGTAGTACTCGACATGTCAAATGTCTGTCATAGAATGTATGTTGCCTTGGCTAAAGTAATGTCATGGTGCTAACTAGTACTCTAACTGCGGCTGCTGGCCCTCCCGACTCTAAAGGTGAGGCCTTGAGGGACCATCGAACATTTTCTAACCCTTCACTCAGACTCGGATGGCTTCTGTATCGACCGACTCGGAATCGGAAACCCCGGGTCAAAAATCACCTTTCGACTCTCCATCAAAGCATACGCGCTCGCGAGAAAGAACGAGACATTCCTCAGCATCTGTTGTAATCCATTCCCCATCACACAAACGAGTCAAACACGGAGCACTGCCTGATGCAGAAGTTTGGGATTGGGAAGACGAAAAGATTCTTTGTCAGTCACATAGTAATATTCAATTATCATTGAACTCAGCCTCATTCTACACAGTTGAGTCGACTCAGAAGTGGTCATCTGCCCACTATAAACACTTTACACCAAGCATCACTCGGATTACTGGCATGGATGGCTAGCCTATAGCAAATACGCATAGATATTATTTTTACCTGTCAGGATGATCCGGTCAATTGTCGACATGTCCGGACACGCATCATCT
>JBBPPC010000458.1:0-18047 GCA_038091775.1 Leccinum olivaceopallidum | reverse complement strand
GGACCACAAGAGTGTATTATCGTTGGCGGCTGCTGACGACGTCGATGCCAATAGTAAGGAGCCCACCGCCTCCGTGCGGTCCCGGTTGGATTTGGATTTCCGCGGGTTCGAAGTCAAGACTGTGAAAATGGTGATCGCCGAGGACATGTGGATCTCGGGCTCGGGGGCTGAGAAGGACGATCAGAGTGGCAGCAGTGGCAGGTGAGCAAGGTTTCTTGTGTGTGATCCCCTGTTTCGACGATGCAATGCCAGTGGGGCTGACGTGGGTGACGTGGGCTTGACAGTGCGTCCAAACACGATAGCTGGGTGACCATCGGGAAGGAATGAACTTGAACGAGCGGGAACTGCGGTGTTTGGAGCATGATGCCAATCGAACAATGATCTTGGTTGCTTGTTATACAGATAAGTTTCGACGTATAGGAGGAAAGGGAAATTGTGTTGTGCGAGTATCACTCAACGATTCGAAATAAGAATAGCGCGCCTTCTCAGGCTCTAGTAGGAGTATGTACCAGCATTCTGGGCGACAGAGTTCATAGGACTAGGGAGTTCGTGTCCCCCGACCAGTGCTCACTTCTGCCTCTTGAGTCGAATCAACGATGATAGGCTCAGACCCGACCACCACCTTATGTCACGGTAAAATGGCATTATTGCAGCGAACAAGACTCAGATTGTTGACCCTGCAGGCAGCTGGTGGCTCCGCAGGAGGGAACCAACGAGTCAACGGCGACTCGTCCTACGTTGACGAAAGCGTTCGGAAATCACGTGGCCCCGTGGAAAAAAAGTATTGTAGCCCCCAACTACTACACGTCAAGTCATCTGTGTCGCTCAGCCGAATCCTCGTGATGGCGAGAGAGAACCCCTTGTCCGATCCTCATCCTCGGAGAAGGATGTCAGACGGACGAGCAAGCAGACCCGACCGCCCGAGTATCCTCTTCTCATTCTCATACAGACCTCTATCTACGCTTCGCGCTCCTGTACTAGATCCACCACCAGGCACTTGACGTTGATGGTCATTATCTTATCACCGACACATACACTCCCCAAACCCCCGAACGTCGTGTTCTTGGTACGCTTGAATCCCCCACCCCAGTCTGAGGGGCAATCAGCCTGATTCAGCCATCCAAGACATCGGTTCACGCGAAACAACTATGGTGCAACTGCTCGTCTTTGTTTCCCACCCCGCGACATTCCCCGCTCCCCGGATTGGCTCCAGCTCATGTTCAGGAATGCACATGTGGGACAGCGCCTCACTAAGCATTTATAGATCACCGGCAAGAACGTCTCTCTGCGCGACCCGTTCCTCATGGAGTTTATCAACGATCCCTCAGGATCTGTGCTAGGTCCGGCCAATCCCCTGCTCGCGCGGATACCCCTTAAGAGACTGTTAATGACGGGGAGTCCTCACCAGTCCTCTGTTTACGACGTGAGCAAGGGAGAGTACTGCCGCATTGCAAGAACAAGAGAGCCACCGTCAGCCGACTCGGTGTAATCGGACACGGATACCCACTGCACGAGCCCCGTGATCCGTCACAAAGGCGCGCCAATAAGAAACACGGAGAACCCGGGAGCGCGAGAGAGCTCCCCTGAACGTCTTTAGCCTACGATCATGCCGACGCGGTCGAGATCTAGCTCCACCCGAACGTTCCTTTGATAATTCGGTCCCGCAGGTGGGTAGCAAGTCGATAAATTTATCAAAGTTCATCCGTTCTGAATTGACCCCCCTCCCTCCCTCCTTCCGTAGGTTTCTAGGTGACCTTGTCTGATGTAGGAATCACACCGATGGTAGCGGCGGACGTGTCAGCGGAAAACGAAAACAACAAGTATATCGGGAACTCTAAACCTCACCGGATCGGAAGGAGGTCGGCGTTATCAAAGGGAGGAGACCGAGGTGAGGAATAGTGCCGTGTACACTTGCTCCGAACGTCGACATGCACGTTGTCCAGGTAGGTATAAGGCACACAGACAAGCCAGCTGTTTGACATCGTGAACATCCCAGGATTTCTTTACCAAGTTGGCGCTAAACAGACTCATCTCCGCCGCACTGGCATCGCACAGCCGCCACCACCTTAACATCCGTCTCCAGCTCGTTACGCAACTTACGCTTCTACAAACGTGATAATGGTCTCAGACAAAGGCGTTCGAATCGTTCCCCGCCGTAGCAACGAACGCGGTCAAGCAGACCACGGCTGGTTCAAGTTGAAGACCTTCCACACGTTCTCCTTTGCCGGGTGAGTTGCCGTTGATCGGCTACCGATGTCGAAGTGTTCCCTTGACTCTATCCAGTGACCCTATAGTTATCATGACAGCAACTACGAGTCCTTTGGCTCTCTTCGCGTCATTAACGAGGACCGCGTCACCGCACACACGGGGTTCGGCACGCACAGTCACCAACTTTACGAGATATTTCCCTATTATCGTCGGAGGCTCACTCGAGCGGTGAGTATCTCTTGCAGCGCAGATATTGGAACTTATCCTTACCTTCCTCTCAGCAAAGACTCGATGGGAAATACAAAAGTCCTGTCCCGTGGTGCTCTCCAGATAACGTCCACGGGTACGGGCATCGCGCATCCCGAAAAATCGCACAGAGGAAACGACGTTCATCTCTGCCAGATCTAGGCCTCGCCTCGCGCCGAAGCAGGACGAGGCAAGCCTGCTTACTTCACGAGGTGCGTTCGCATTTGAGCTTCTTCTTGGATTCCTAAACCCTTAATATATTTCTCTCTTCCTCGCGTACAGGTATTTCACAGATGGGGAGAAGAAGAACCGTTTTGTCCCCGTCGTTGACCCTGACAATGCTCCAGACGTCTCTCTCGGCAGGGAAGATAGAGGGTCTGCTCCTATCCGCTTAGAACTCTAGATGTACGCCTCGCTCATTCATCCTAGCATGTCTTGCTAGCTTGGCACATGGCGTCTCGCACGGGGTAGAATTCGCCCTGGACGAACTAAAGTAAGTCTTGGACTTTCATATCTAGCTTCTTACCAATGATTTGTTTGCAAAGTTGACTCGTACTAGCGAGGTATCTCTACCACTGGCTCCTGGAGGAAATGTCCTCGGTGACATTCTTTGGCGACCGGTTGGTGGTGGAGCTTAATGTTCCCAGTTTTCGGCTCGTCGCAGAAGATAATGGGGCAAAGTTGATGGAGGGTGGCCGGGTCGTTTCATGATCTTGGACGAACAAGTGGAAAAAGAATGGACTGACAAGGCTCCCCTGCACGGTCACTCTCGATGCTGTGGTCGTGTCTCACGTGCTGGTACGCATTTCAAGTTCTGGTAAGTATCTTCTTCCTTCTGGTATCCTCATCTCGCGAACGCAAACACAGAGGCCATTCGACGACATCGAGCCATTCGAACTGAAAGGTTCCGAATCGTGCTATCATCGAACGAGCCGAGCACATGGCCGGGCGGTGGATGCATTGCACGTCTAAGCCGACGGGGACGAAAATCGCTTGAGGTCCGGTCGGTTCCCGCGGGCGAGCGACTCGTGCCAATTCAAACACAACTTTTGTGTGCTCGCTGTCAAATTCTCTCCCGACGGAGGGGCGTTACATCACCGCTGCCACCGGAGAGTCAGTTTGGATCGACGACAGCAGTGACAGTGGCATCCTCGCAGACTTCTCGCTGGGGTTACAACAGATCCCACGCCTGTTTGCCTTGTCAGAAGATGGCAACATTCATTGTCTCGACGTGTCCACCAAGAAGATGCGCAAAACGGCACATCCATACCGACGACAAACCAAGCTGTATCACAGTGGCGGCATGCAACGACATAATCATCGCAGCTCTGCTAATTCGTTGCTCTTACTCTGGGACACTAAGACACACCAACAAATCGGGACCCCCACTTCATCTGGTCCATGGCCATCTCACCAAGCTACGACATTGCGACCGCTGGAGACGAGGGAATCATGCTACGGAATCTTTGTGACATCATTCCCTCACCCTATCGTGATAATGTGAGTAACGCTGCTTGTACGAGTCACATTCTTATTGTGGTTTGACCTTTCCACAGATACTCTTCTAGCACAAAATCCGTCCCTTCGTGCCCAGCATGAAACTTCAAATGTGTTCTCCCCCCCCTTCCACTCCACTCCGTTGACAGTCCCATTATTAGACCGCAAAATTGTTCATCTCGACGAATTGGGCAAGGAACTCTGCAGCGTGCTTATAGCATCTCAATGCTCACTCGATCGGTTAACCCAGACCATCAGGGTACTGGAGTACGCCGAGGTATCCATCCTTTGCATTCCTGACCGATATTCTCCATGCTGACCGTTTCTTTTTCGTTGTAGTCGATCAAGCTGTATCGCAAGTCCTTCCATGACCACAATCCAATCGTACATCTCAACGGCGACTGGGAACGTACGATTCCGGTAGGTGTTCTCTCAGGCGTACATCACGCCAATAAATTGATGCCACTGTTCAGCAACAGCCGCCCGAGTGGGCCAAGGAATTGATAAATGACATGATCAAGGTGCACGAGCGCCTCGACGTCTTGAGCCCTCAGTCCATCTCGGGGCCAGCTGCTGACGTTGATCCACCCGAAAATAGCTTTGACGCATTTGAGATGATACTGTCGAATGGAGAATTCACTTGACCCACAAGTTCAGGCCGAGTTGTTTTCGCTCACGTTGCGCAGACGACGTAAGTATCAACAGACAGGAGAGTGGGCATCTCGACAAGGAATTATCTATCATCATCACAGAGACGGAACAGGCAATCAAGTTATGCTAATCGGGCCCTCTCAACACTTGAGCCCGGGCTGACACCTCGCTTCGAAGCGCCAAACAACGCGGAAGGAAGATATCGATTCTTGTCTGTTTGGTATCTTTGATGTCCACTCTCCCGGTCATGTACTGTATGGTGAGGGCACGCGAGCAGCCCATCGTCTTCTGGAGTACATTTTGGTAATGTCACACTTCTCTCAACTACCTCCTTGCTGATCTCACCTTCGCATTCAGTCGCCTGATTGAGGACAACGCCAGAGGTTGACCATGGTCATCCTTGCCCGACCTATTGCTCGCCGTTCAGTTGCACAAGCGACTGTGTAACCTTCCTCCTCTTTCGATCGTCGCTGATCGGCTCCGCCTTCCTGGATTTGTTTTCTCCTTGACATTCTTCACCGCCATCGCTGAACCTGGATCCGACTCAATCGTCCACGGTTGATAATCATGCCACCGCACCCATCCTCGGTGACATACGCATCGCGACCAACGATGACTTGGTCGGAATGCACGGCTTGGTCCACATCCACCCCTGGATCAGTCCTCTTCTGGTCAGGGATTTCTCCGGCGGGGCTTCTCGGGAAGATAAATAAAGAGGCCATTGGACAACATTGAGCCATTCGAATGTAAGAATGCCGTTCCTTAGACCAGTCAAACCGCTTATCGATTTCGTCGTCGATCCGAACGTACTCTACAGAATGGAAATCAAGAACAATATGCCCTTGGCGAGAGAGTTGTATGTGAACATCTTCTTACTCAACAACAGAGTTTAAGCTAGGTGAGCATTCATCAATTCATCGTTCGTTCGCGTGCGTTACTGACATGCACTCTTTCAAGTCCGATGCTACATCCAGTCGAGCGCAGGAGATCCGGAAGCACCTTGAGGCGCAACGGGACGTTCACTAAGGGACACGGGATCTTCGGAACGGCCCCGGCGCTCGGTTTCTCATTGCCAGTCGAATATTGTCTACGCACGCAGTCAGTCACTCCGACGTACGTATCAAATCCGACCTTGCCACTGACAAACGGTCTTCAGTTTACGTGACTTTCGCTTGCAAAAACAGCGGAATGTGAGTGATTGCGACGAGCAGGTCGCCATGGAATCGTGAGGCTTCAAGGGCATCGAGCAAGAACGACTAGGGCCACCCTGAAAGCTGTCAAAAGCCAGTCGAAGAACTCGCAGAAGGACTGGCAGAACTGGAACGGTGGGTCAATAATGTTAGTGCGTCTTTCGTTTTTGTATGATGTCATTACCTCACATGTTCCCATTTCCCCCTTCAGAACGGGAATGACTCCGCCAACTGCACAAATCTCTCGCAGTGACGCACGCTATCGGCCACACGCCTGGGGTCCGGCCACACGACGGTCTAGCTGCAAAGGAAATGCAGGAGAGCTGCACGAGGCGGGTGGATGGCCCCTGATAAAGGTGGGGACAATTGAATTCTGCCGCTCCCGGGAGATAGCAGGTTGCAGACGTGCGTGTTACATATCCCCCAAATCATATCAATGCCGTCCGATCAACCACTTTCTCGGCTACTCCGACAGATGTGATAATGGCACAACGGCGCGCTGACAGCGCGCCCCACAAAGTGAGGACGATGAACATGATGACGACAAAAGATGCGATGACGGCGTAAATATGTGCTAGTGTGTCCCATGGCCCTGACGACGATGGAGGAGACGGCGACGTACCACGACATGACGAACGTTGTTCGGCGTTTTTCGGCGAGGACAGAGATCTGGAAGTATGCGCGTTTCGTACATGATCATTGCATTAATATCATATTTCATATTTTCTAGTCAAGTGACGTTTCTTAGGAAGTCGAGAGGATCTCGATTGAATGTGTTTGCACCCGTGAACGATCTTGCGCTTCTGTCTCGATCAGGGGCAGAGTACAAGTCGTTTGTACCCGGGCAAAAGAACGACGTCGAGATGGCTGGTGGCCAGTTACTTGGAGATGAGTACACCGACCATGTTGTCAAGGTCAGACTCCCTCTTTTTTAGGAAGAAAGGTTTGAACCCTGTTCTTATTCAGAATCGCAGTGGCGTTATTCTGCGACAGAGGTAGGTCAATCTTGCCTTCGTAATTTTCGTCCCTGATCAATACAATATCAGTACCCTGCTCAAATCCGACCAGTGGCTATCGGAGTCAAATTGCGGCTTGCTCTCCGTTCGCGGCGTTATCAACTTCAGAAATATACCCGGCACAAACATCTATGCGTGTGGACAACCAACTGAATCAGCAATAGTCGAAGTAGTGCAGCTGGTCAAGGAACAGTACCCAAATTCCAACAAAGTAGTTTGGGTAACCCTCCGTGAAGAACCCATTGTATACATTAATGGCGCCCCCTACTGTTTGAGGCGAGAACGGTTTACGTTGAGGAACATGAAAGGTTAGTATTTTCTTTCTACCCGGACAATGATCTCACCTCGTGCAACGCAGATTATGGAGGAATCTCTGCCTCACGGTTAGAGATACTGGAGGAACGTCTCAAGGACGATGTGCTTGCAGAACTAAAGGCTTTCGACGGAAGGTATGGAATTCAGCTGTGTCATGGCGAATGATGTTAATGTCTGCGCCGTCGAAGACTTCTACTTCACACAGAAACGCCAGATGGATCCGTCATTCCAATATGGGAAGAAGTCCAACCTCAGGACGTCGCCGTTCTCAAGGACATCATGGCGTCGCGACAGTCGAGCTGCGGTATTGAAGTGCAGTATATGCGTATCCCGATCACTGCGGAGCGTCCACCGGACATGTCGGATATCAGTGAACTCATAGAGTTAGTCGTCCGTTCCGACTTCTTGAACAGTCCAATCGTCGTGAACTGCCAACTGGGGCGAGGAAGGAGCACGCTAACTTCAGTAAGACTTAGCCTTGGACTACGTGAACGCAATTAACCCAACTCAGGTCCTGATCCTACTCATCCAGCAATGGTTGAAAGATAGTGGATCGCTGGCCCGACCATCTGATGTGCTTGTCCGATCACGTTCCCTTTCGACATCCCGTTCGTATGCAGAAGAGGAGCCTCTGAATTGGCGACAGTCCTACCAAGTCGTAAACAGTACGCGATGTGTCTTCTTATTCTCGTATGTATCTAAGGTCCCTTTGGAGATTTCCTCCGTATCGTTCGCCAAGGGCCAGCGGTGAAACATACTGTCGACGAGGCTGTGGACAGGTGTGGGATAGTTCTAAATCTCCGTGATTCTATAGAAGAAGAGCGTCTGAAAGCGGAACAAGCGACTGACGAGAAGCAGAAGCGTGCTTATACGTCAAAAGGTTTGCTGCAAAGGTCCCTAGCATGGTATCGACTGACCGTTCCTCAGCACTGCACAACCTTCAACGATACTTTGAGCTTGTCATCTTCCAAGCTTATCTGCAGTCGACGGAACCCGATACCTTGCAATCCGTTGAGACTTTCGAGAAATTCGTCGAGAACAGGCCAGGTATGGTTGTGTTTAGTCATCTAAGATATCATCCACTGATGGTGAATTGCCGACAGTCATCAAGACATTCAAAAAAGACCTCCTTGATGGCGGACAGAAAGGATTGACTCCGTTGGAGCGGATAGACAGTGTTGCCCATCCTGACGAAGTCAAACATATCGTGATCAATCGATCCGGCAGCATCCTTTCGGCTTCCACGATTTTGAAGAGTGATTTCTTCTCGAACCTGCAAAAAATGACTCTCCTAGAGTGCGTTGTCATCATGATAATGTTCACGACACTCAACAGCGTTTATCTATGCAGGCGGATTGATGGATCACCCAACTTCCGTCGTATACCTTTGACCCTTATGTTAAGCTCATCTGGAAAACCTACACCAGCCAACTCTAACGTACTGCTGGAATGCGTCGATGACGGGAAGATGGTTTGTGGAAGGTATGACTTCACATTCCTACACCTGCCTTCCAGTACGCTCGCTTACCCGAGAAATCCAGCGGAATGCCCACTGTAGAAGGGTACGCCTAAATTATTGGTCAAATTAATCTTTGGTCATCTTCGCCTAGGTTACGGAGAGCGCTGGCACGGGTAGATGCCGGTCCCCAGGGAACAAATATGGTGTTTTGGACATCGTTAAGAGAGGTCTCATTAAAGCTTTTCTACCTGGCGAGCCAATCACATACTGACTTGAACAGGAACCGGTTGTATACGTCGCTGGTCGGCCGCATGTTCTACGCCTAGTCGACAAGCCCTTGGAAAACGTCGAGTATGACACTTTCTTCCAGGTTGAGATGGACGTTGACGTTTGTGTGCAGGGCTACTGGAGTCACTACTGCGATGGTGGAGACCATGGAGGAACGTTTCAAGAAAGACGTCCTTCGAGAACTTCGACAAGGTCATGGTCATATTCTACTTCACGACGAAGTAGAGGAGCGTCCTGGCGTGTTCGCGATCATACCCATTTGGGAAACAGTTTCGGAGGAAGATATCATGACCCCACGGGACGTTTTTGATCTTGTGGCGAAGGAGGGCTATAAGGTTTAGTCCTATCCGACGTGTCCGACGTCGAAGCTGACTACTTTGAATACTAGATCGATTACGACCGAGTGGCAATTGTAGGGTATCTCGTGGCTTGTCTTCGAACTGACTAACATCGGAATCTAGACTGACGAACAAGCACCACTTCCCGATGCACTATTTCAACTTTTCAATCGTGTTCGATCTGGGCATTCGCAAGCAGGCGATTTCATCTTCAACTGCCAGATGGGGAGGGGTCGCACTACCACTGGCATGGTGACTGCATGCTTGATTTCAACTATCATGAATTGGGTTGGGGAGGAGAGTGTCAAGATCACTGAGGACGTGAGCATGGTAAACTACGATCTAATGGATGGCCCGTCCGAGGAAGAAGCTTATCTGCAAGGTATTGTCTCATTCATCTTTGCAAGCCGATCTCATGGTTAAGTTCGTAGGGGAATACAAGACGATCTTGCATCTCGTTGGCGTGCTCTCACACGGAAAGACTGCAAAACGCCTGACTGACCGTGCAATCGATCTGATGCAAGATGTCCAGAACCTCAGGAAAGCGATATACGAGTAAGCAGTTCGTTCATCGATGCCAATTTCTACTGAATTCAAATGTCTTGATAGTTACAAACTCAAGGTGGAAACGTGTGAGAAGGGAAGCGCGAAGCAAGAGAAGTTGATGAATATTGCTGTGAACTACTTGTGAGTTGCTGATAGAAGTCATGCATGAGCACGTGCTCATCAAGTCGTGTAGATACCGCTATGGGACGCTCATCGTTTTTTGCAACTATTTGATCGAGATGCGGGAATCGGCCGGTAAAGGGGAGGAACCATTCCCTGTTTGGCTCCGGGAGCGGCGTGAAATCGCCAAGTTGTTAGGAAGAAGGTCGCTAGACTAAGGACGGGGATCAGCTGTGATATGATGCCATGGTGCTGCGGAAAGGGTTAATTGGCAAATTTTGTCACATGTATCATAGTTCGAGAACATCGTTTGGATTTCGTGTTGCTGGCATGCGACGGCAGCGACGCACGGAATGTTTGAGAACATCTTACAGGCACCTTTATCCACACGTGACGCCATGAAAACACAGCCACTTTGTGGTGGACGGGTTTCCTACATCACCGTGTGGAGTTGTTCGCCGTTTCTTTCTCTTCCTCAAAACTTACGGACACAACGCTAACCAACAAGTTCGTCATACCCTGTCAAGCAGACATCGTTGTCGACTATCAAAAAAATACCCCTACCATCACGGCGGTGTACTCGACTATAGCTTTGCTGCGGATTTTTCGATCACACTCATTCAACACTGCCAACGAACCTCTTCAGGATGAAGAAAGGAAAGCGCTCATTCTTGCTTACCGTCGTAGTTTCTGCTATGGCGCTTCCCATTTTTGCGTCGTCGCACGACCCAAACGGGGAGCGCGCTGCCATCCAAATACGCGCCTTGCTTCAGCCAGCACAATCCAACAGTTCTCCGGATAGTGTTACCTCCACCACATCTACGTCCCAGACCACATCGGCCACACCCCCGCCAACGACAACATCAACTTCTACATCCACTACAAGCACCTCGGGACCTTCGGCACCCCCGTCACAAGTGACTAGCTCAACAGGTAGTCATTCAAGCGTGTCCTCGTCCACACAACCTCCAGCTTCTGTGGTGATACCCACCACCACTACTGATGCCGGTGGACAAGTCATCACTACCTTTGTTACAACGACGCCGACAAGCTCAGACGCCCCTCCTTCCCCGACAAATACCCCGAGTAGCTCCGGTAGTGGTGGCCTTAGCACAGGATCCATCGTTGGACTTTCTGTTTCCGGTGGAATTGCAGCGCTTGGCATCATTTTGTTCTTCGTTTGGAAATTCACTAGGAAACGGTTCTCTGACTTTGACGACAGTATGTTGCTTATGTAAACCGTTTCATACGAACTGATGGGACTGAACTGTTTCATCCAGACGAAGCCATCAAATGGCCAGAGCTGAACGCGCACAACAACGACGTGCACGCTCTTCCGACGAACTCTACTGGCAGAGCCGGTTTTGGCCCAGAAAATGACTCTGACCTCAACCTCACAAGAGCACCGAGCCCTGTCGGCGCATACGCGAACTCGATCGCAGCGTCGTCCGTCCCCGACATGTACGGCGCAGGCGATCCTTACGCAGTGCCCCCTTTGCCTCACCTCAACCCCAGCCAGCCATATCGTGACGAACCTGGTGCTTATGGTCAGCCTGCCGGGTACTACGACCCGTATCGTGGTCCGGTGCCAAATACATTCACGGACACTGTTTCTGACGCCCATGGTGCAGAATCCATCCCCATGACTCAAATGGCAAGGGGCAGAAGCCCGGGCCCGCAGTTGGCCTATGACATGCAAGGACGCGGCTCTCCGGCACCGCAGGCCTACGATATGCAGGGTCGTGGCTCTCCAGCGCCGCAGGCGGCGATGGGCTATCCAGGCATGATGGAGGACCGAACGAGGACGCCGAACCCCGGTGCTGCGTTGGCCCAAGGCAGAGCCTCTCCCAGTCCTCAAGCCGGATATGGGTATGGTCCGCGATAGCCGCGGCGCTGTGCCATGTAGGAGATGCTGAGTGGATGTTCTCGAGGAGTAGAATGAGTCGTTGGACAGCTCAAGGATTGATACCTGTCTGTGAACTGATGTGTAGCACTCATTTGGTCGGTCGATCTCTCTTGCCCCCTGTCCTTTTGATTCCATCGATTCGTACTTTTTTGACCTGAACGATCCTCGCGCATCTTACTTCTCATCTCTCTCAATTGTATAGATCTTGCCAAGGATGCTCTCGGCAGGCTAGACTTACCAATCATCTCCTGCTCTCCAACCTTATGTCTATTCCTTCCCCCCCTTTTTTCACGTTCGGACGTTCGCGCACACGAGTCCTTTATTACTCAGTCACTATACCGTTCGGAAACCAAATCAATATTGCTAATGAAAAGATGCTATATATTCAAGACCACTTCACCCCGAATTGTCGACGTGCGAAGAGAAAAAGATACAACGAGATATATAAATCCGAGGTCCAAAAGACACCGTCCATGCAGCAAAGATCATACCGTTGCCATCTCGGCCATCCGTAAACCGACATTGGTAGCTAATGCGGCGAACAGCACCAAGCACAGAATGGTCGGGCCGTACTTGTCATAGTACAGTCCCTCGGCGCTGCGCGAGCGAAGGCGGAGCGCACGGTACACGAATATGATGGCCGAGTACGCGATAGAAAGCAACGCCGCCAGCGTGAACAGCCCCGCGCTGATAAGCCCTCTCACGTCGTCCGGAGGAACGAAATTAAGGAGCGTCGTAGCGATGGAGCTGATGAGCACAGCAAAGTGTAACCATTTCTATTGATCCGATCACGCCGCGCGTCAGTACGAAAATCCAATCCGGGTGAACGGAGCCATTGAATGACTTGCCAAAAACGTCCGTTCGTTGGCGAAATACACCTTGGGCTCGATGCGAACGGGTACCGCGATCTTCTTGCCAGACGGTGCGATCCAGTCACGGATGAGCAGTCTCTCCTCTTCTGGTATTTCTTCTTCGTTGAGCCCTTCTTCCTCGGTCTCCTGAGGTGGTGCTTCGTTATCACCGTTATGCGTTCCGTTCAACCGCTCCTTCAGCGCCTTGTCGAAGATCGTAGACGACGCCAAAGGATTGATAGACAACGAATGTTCAGGATGTTGCTGTTGAGGGACATGTTCTTCCTGGTGCCGATCCGACGACGGCTCGTGAGCCTCTTCTTCTTCTGCTCCCGTGGATGGGTCTGAACCGCTCGATCCCCCGCCGTCACGCTCCTTGAGGGATATCTCGCGATACGCAATAGCCGCTGCGACGTCCACGGGAGGAAGACCTGTACGTCTGTCTTCATCCCTTGCTGGCATCAGGTCCATGACTTCGTCGTCCTCTCCTTCGGAGACCGGCTCGGCATATGTTTGAGACGGCGTCGTGTCACCCGAGGAACTGCCCCCAGAACGTGCCTGGTCCAAGGATATCGATGACCTCGAGGACGAAGCGATAGGTCGATGGACTGTCAAGTAACCGGTACTAGGCTTTAGGATGTCGATGTCCACTGCAAGGAGCAATTCAGTCAGTCATGTACTGTCTTATGCGTTTTCCTCGCAACCTACTCTGTGGAAGCCAGAATGGAACTAGATCTGTCCGGTGAGGAAGAAGGGTAGAGCACCCATGTATAAATTTACTGCACGTAAATTACATGAGTTGCGAGACGACGCGAAACTGGTCATTGACTGACCTGAACTTCGGGACAGCTTCGACTAGGTGAGACTGGACCAGGTCTGTCACCCACTTGGGAGGCTGTTGGCCAAACTGCGTTTGTAGCTTGACCTCCAGGACGCCATACTTGAACAATTCCTTGTCTTCAACAGGCACCTGGTCGAAAGGATAATCGATCCCAATGTCAGTGCGCCGCCAATTGTCCCCTGAACGTGCACGCCCGTCCCAATTATCTTCTCTGATCATAGAGAGCTCGGTGTCAAGAGAGATCCGCACACGAGCGTCACCCGGTAACTGGAACGCGGTTCGATTGTAAAAGGTCCGCATGACTGGAGACGAGTGTTATCGACAAAGGTAAAAATGCATACATGTCAGGTGCCTCACCAGGAGAGAGTTTGCGAGTCAATATATGATATTGCACTTCACTGGCCAGTTGAATCATCGAATCAACTTCGCTCTGACTTTTCTTGCCGCTGTCGGCCAAGGCTTGAAGCTCGGCATCCATGATATATTCACCTCGCAAGAACGCGTTCACGAGGTGCTCCTTGATGGCGAAACGGGCTTTGACCGACTTTTCTCCAGTCCAATCCTCGCGATGAGTTTTACGTTCCACGAAGATCTGTCCAACGAAATGACACCAGATGTAGAGCGATCTGTACTGCGCCCACTTACAGTCTTTACATTGGTATCCCCATACCACCGTAAACGAATTGCTTCAGCACCCTCGGTCTTTTCGAGGCGACCAAGGTAGAGATCCAGGTCTTCATTGTCAAAGTATATAGATGTTATTGCTATTCAGGCTCGTGAGATCAGATGGTAATCATAGAAATACTCTGCCGATTACCTGCATCCTTGTGTTCGAATTCTTTTTCGGCGTTGAAGACTGGAAGTAACGCCAAAATCAGACCCACACAAGCTACGATTGAGAGACGAGGACGAACCGAGCACGGGAAGGTGTCGCAAAACGGCTAGCTTGAGTGGAACAAGATTGTCTTGGTGCACCTGATAATCGGTCAGAGTACGTTCAGGAATAAACAAGGCGTGTTACCCAGTATTTCGTCGTCTGCCGAACAAAAGCACTCTGGTTACCACCAGCACTTGAATCGCCGGTGACGGGGTGACCACGCGTGCGGACGAGATTATACAATTTCGAAAGCTTCACGATGAGAGCATCCCAATTATATTTGTAAAATGGACGTTCTTCAAGGTAATCCTGAATGAACGTAGGTTTGAGTGGCCGACTCGTCAATTTCTGGGAAAGAAATCAGTATGCTAGCATGCAACGTCGGGAAGACGTGACTGACGTCATGTTTCTGAAATGTGGTCAGAATCGAAAGAGATGTGGCTCAACGACGAGACTAACCTTTAAGATCTTAAGAAAGCCCGTGATGTTGAGTTTGGTATAGAGGGCAAGATCGTGAACGTCGGCGACGAGGGTAGCCACTTCGACTTCCAAGTCATGGAACAGGTCCTCAAGGTCATCATACGAGTCGCCATCTTCTTCGAGGTCGTCATCGTCATCGGAACCTTCGTCTGGGCCATAATCATCAGCACGAGGATGAAGGGACTCTGGATCGCTGGGTGTGACCGGAGATTGTTCAGACGACGTATGAGCATCGTGCTGAGCCACGAGGCGATGGACGTCACGTTCGGCATCACGAATGCGTCGAGAGAGCTCCGAGGTCTTTCGTAGGGATGAAACGTGAGTGACGTCGCGCATAGTGATGGGCACAACCGACCTTTTGCTTCTGGAAGTCGTGTACCTTGTCTAACTCCCTCTTGAGCATAGAGGTGAACTCGCGCTCGTCTTTCTCATCCCAACTGTGGGACGTGGTGCGAGCCTAGGAAGGTTGAATACGGGGATCATGACAGTGCGGAATGAACATACCTTGAGCTCTCGTTTCAGAAGATTATAGTCGATGTAGAACGGCCGCCATTCGTCGTAGAGACTCTCCTGGAGTTATGGTTTGATCCTGATGCAGGGAGAGTATCTAAGGTACGTACTGTTATCTTCCTTCCGAACTTCATAATGAATCCGGAAGAAAGAAAAAGGTGATGATAGCCGGCAAGTTCAATTCAAGTTGCCGTGGGAAGTACTTAGACTACTAAAGTATGCACCAACAGCAAGAGTCCTACCTCAACCTCCCCAAACCACAACAACAATATGCCCCATCTCACCGCTCAAAGATCCTTCTACTCGGCACAAGAAGGTTCGTTATCGTCCACCATTTCTTCCGCACCGTTTCACACCAACAGGAGTGGCAAAACGTCCATCTTGCAAGTTCTATTCAAAAACTTGCCTTCCAAGCAGACCTTTTACCTCGAGCCTACCATGCGCGTCACGAAGCACCCTTTCGAGTATGTCGTGTGCTCCTTGACACCCCGCCCTTTGACTCGTCTCCTCGAACAGCACGTTGATCCCGCTCGAGATCTGGGACTGTCCCGGCAACGTCACGGTCGATACCCTAGGGGCTTCTCTCTCCGAGTTCGCCAGCATCATCTTCGTCATCGATATCCGAGTAAGCCCGCCATCAGCCCCGATGGTGGAATTAGGCTCATCTGCCACAGGATCTATACCAGCAGCCCGTAGCCAAGCTCGTCGAGTTCATCGTCGCCGCATGCCACGTCAACCCCAACATAAACTTCGAGGTCTTTGTCCACAAGGCAGAGAAACTACAAGAAGACGACAAGTATGGTAAGATTTACTTCCGCCGATCCAACTCGATCAGTGCAGTGACGCCGCCACAGAAAACTTTCGTCAGATCCACGAACGCGTCATGGATCGACTCGTAGACGAATCGCCCGAATATGAACAGGTCCCTCTGAATTTTCACTTGACGTCCGTATACGATTACTCGCTCCAGGAAGCCTTTTCGCGCGTCATCCACAAACTCATAGACTCGTTGCCTTATCTCGAAAATCTGCTCAACGTCTTTTGCACCGTACGTCTCCCCCTCTTCATAACATATTGCGTGCGGATCTTAACTAGTCTTAAGAACACCTCATCACCCAAAGCATTCCTGTTTGACACGACGAGCAAACTCTACGTTGCGACCGACGCCTCACCTGTCGACCGAGCCACACACAACCTCTGCTGTGACTACCTCCACATGCTCACCTCGTTTGGTCCACTGTACAAGTACGTCGCATCGTCTACTCACCAACCACTTCGATCTCATCTCGATCTCAGGTCCAACCCGTCACCAGACCCCGTTTCCCCAGCGACAGCGTCCTCCTCCTCCTCGCCCTCCACCTCCGCGCCGAGCACGACCTTCAAAGCCCCATTCTACCCATCCGCGTCGACGTCCCTCTCGCCCTCCCAACCGGTCACGCTCACCTACCACCTCGTTACGCCTCATCTCGCGCTCGTCGCCTCGCTACCCACACCCGTGTTTGAGATGAGGAGAGGCCTCGTAGAGTGGAACGTTGTCTGGTTCAGACAGGGCGCACGAGAGATTTGGGAGGTCGAGAAGGAGCGGAGCGAGGGAGAGATGGTCTGACGCCTGCACGGTTTTTCATTCATTGGCATTATGTTCTTGTGAGATCGGACCTCTTTGCACATACGTACTAACGAATATCATGACTTGCAAGACTTGTTGGCTTCGATATCTCAACTCGCTGGAGACAAATGGCGTCGTCCGTGTGCTCCACGGTGGTTCAACGCTATGCAAAAGAAGAAAAAATGCATCAGCCGGGAGTCGAACCCGGAGCTAGGCCATGGGAAGACCCAATGTTACCGCTACACCACTAATGCTCCGAAGACTTGTGACAGGGGTTGATCATGTGGACTGCGTTCGACACACATTGTTTTCAGAGGAACGGCCGGTCAATAGACAGCGCAAGCGCCGAGCAAACTCGGTGGATTACCTTGTTTATCAAGGTCACTCCAGTTGGAATTAGCGGCTGTGCTGTCCTCGAAATTTACTGATTCGTGGGAAACTAAGATGGCTGTGATCGATGTGTTCTCTGGACGTTGTATGATTCCGTATAATCATTTTATGTACAAGTTAGCTTCACCTTTCAAATACATGTGCGTATTACTACTGTCCAGTACTCTCTCATACGTTTTCCCACCATTTGGTAGTTACACTGTCCAAATGGTTAAGCCGTTCGTCCTCGCGTAGATGTTTAACGCTCGGATGAGTGGTAAATAACTTCTCGTTGAAATCTCGTAATAACCTTATACTGTCTCTTCCTCGACTCCGTGAGAGCGCGACGTATGCATTGAATGGCGTGAGCACGCCTGCCGGTGGTGTGCCTATGTCCACAATCACTTTCTCAATCGTTTGGCCTTGTGAACGATAGTCCGTGAAGGCGTAAGCGGCAGTGAGAGGGAGTTGTTGACGCGTGACCGTTTTTTCCCTTCCTTGATGCATGATTCTAAATGTTCTCTACATTGGAACGAGTAGTAACACCCCTTCTTCTAGACCCTCTAGTGTGTCTACGTCTGGAAACACCGCTGTGGTACACCCATACCCGTACCCGTACCCGTGCGCGGGTTGCTTCGTCGTCGCGTGGTGCCTGTTTTCATCATTGTCGTCACGACCTCATGGCGTGGTGCTGCCAGCACGCCGCGTCGTCGTGTCGTCATATTGAGGGGCA
>JBBPPC010000457.1:0-18055 GCA_038091775.1 Leccinum olivaceopallidum | reverse complement strand
CGCGCAAGCTCGTTTTCACCTATCCCTGGATCCGCGACCTCGGCGGTCAACTCGACGAGGTCGGTTGGGGAAGCGCATCTGATAGTGGCGACGAGTCAGACTCGTGGTCTGGTTCGGACTCGGAGGCCGAAGCAAATTCTCAGTCTCGAGCTGCCCCCACCATGGCTACTCCTCCCTTGTATGCTGGACCTGTCGCCCCGATGGATGACTATACCCGGGCATTACAACTCGTTGTCCGTCTATCACAGCCATTCCATGCTCTTTTGCTGGAGCAACAATCCCACGGAGAGTACAAGCGGGTCGCTGCTGAGCACGGGATCGGCGAGATTTAATCGGGAGTTCTACTATTAAACAGGGAAGACACGACGACGCGCCGTGCCGGCAGCATCACGCCACGACGACGAGGTGGTCATGCCCGTCTCTTCTCCCTCTCCCGCTCCTACCTTCTGCCTCCTGCCTCCTGCCTCCTGCCTCACCCTCTACGCCTACCAATGACGCAACAAAGAAAACAACAACAAGAACGAATCAGGTGATATATCCGTTTCTTCTCCCCGCCTCTGCCTCACTAACCCCACGCTAGTCTTTTTGTTTCACTCGTTCAAATAGACTCCTAGGGAGTTCTACTAAACAGGAATTACACGATGACGCGCCGCGCCGGCAGTATCACGCCACAACGACGAACGCGACGACGAGGACGAGGTCTTGGACTCAGGGCGACTTGACTCACACCGAACAAGTCCTGACAGAGAAGATGCTAGATGTTCAAGATACTTCTCGTTATTCGCAATGCCTCGCTCACCGGTCCCTCGTACGGTCCCGTCTGAAGCAACATCCCTTGGCTCTAAATGATGCAAAAAAGGTAGCCTTTCGATTGTCTTTGTTTCGTCACACGTTAACTATCGCACACGAAGTCTGTCGAGGTTCAGCGGTCCACAATCGGTCAGATTGCAATCACAATGGCCCGCGCAGCCAATGACGACCACGACGCAGCCATGCGTGTATTTGACCTCGTGTTCACTAATGGTTCCTTGCCCGAAAGCAATTTTGTTTTGCTTATCAAGGCACGTACCTACTCTTCTGGTCGCTATTTGCATTAATACTTCGTTTCATACAGGCTATCGTTCTGTTTCAGTGTGGAAGACACGATGAAGCCATCTCGCGAGTCAAGGACTTGATCGATGTTATGAATGACAAGACTAAATATATCACGGTCCGGGTATGTAAATTCTACGATTTGACCAGCATGAAATGATGAACAGGTCCGATCGTATTCAGGCCCGAATGTGCATCATACTCACAAGTATGTCGTTGGAGGAAGGAGGTCATGAGCGGGCTGCGGAATGGCTCAGGCGCGCAGGGGAACCTGTTGTCCCTCAAGATTGTCCTGAACTGGTCGTCATCTCGCTTGTAAGCTTCTTACTCTCACTGCATTTTTAACCTGACCCACAATATTCGAAGATTTTTGGATGCAACGTTGATGGCCTTGGTACTGAAATCCAGCAGCACCTTCAGCAATCATGAATATGTCAGAAGGCTTTGGCGATGAAGCCATGCGGTTGAAGAGGTAGAAGAGGCAATTTCACGCTACACTGCTGCATTGTCTTTGAATCCTTTGAATCCTGCGCGTCTCTTGGTCAAACGAAGCACGGTTTGGGCAACAATAATGTTCTGGGAGAATGCATTGAAAGATGCTGATGACGTATGGCTTTTCGATCCTTCGTATGTGACAACACTGAGTTTCAACCACTCAGGCAATCGAGGCAGATCCCCAGGATCCCTGGGGATACGAAAGAAGGCCTGCCGCGGTACATGCTTTGGAACGCTATGATGACGCGGCTGATACGATGAAGCAAATGATCACTCTCGAGCGTCAATGTAGAGCAGCAGGAGAAGCAGCGTTGTGCCAACGGTTTGGGGAGTTGATGGCTCATTCGGGCGAGGCAACGGTGCTTGGCTGGACGGGACAGTCTTCATCGTACAACAGCTGTCTCCCGGTCTCCCTTTCCCTTCATTAGGCAACTTATCCCTCTCTACTTCCCACCCGCATCGGAGGGTGACAGTATCTAGTAAATACCTTGTGCAATCTTATGTATCATCACATTTTCACCATTTCCAATCGATCTTCCGTTCAAGGAGGAGTCTATCAGTCGGTTGTGCCCATCATGATCCCGATCCCATCCCAATTCGTTGCCTCTAACGAATGTGACTGATGATTCCTTTATCTTTATCCTGGACTGAGCAGGATGTCTCCTATTGTTGGATGCCAGTTCTTTATGACGCTGTCTTGTATTCTTTGGGGTGACACCATCCTTTCCCGGTGAAAGCTAGAACTAGGCAGTTCAAAATGATACCGTTGCAAGAATTTCTTGGTGAGAATCATGTTGTCATTGAGCTTAGGAGGCATCAGTTGGCAGCTGAATTGGTCCCCGGATTTGCATCCGAGTACATCCTATTCGTCCTAACCAGCGTTGGGTTATTACATCCGAGGCTGGACCATTCTTACATATGACGGCCGACGTTCGCGGATATGTCAGGAGAGAGCTTAAAATCTAATGAATCTGACGGTGGTGTCGTTTGAATTCGGGACAGGAGTGGAGACAGATTTGGTAGTTGTTTCTGACATCGATCATCCCACCACTGTCGCGGTATCACACATGCGTTCCATGGCTCATGCCACTGTCAACTCGGAATGCACACACTCATAACTTTACCTGTCGAGGTACGAACATCGGATATCGATCGATCGACCCTCTAAAAAAACTGCCGACATAGCTACTATACGAAATACAACTCTGTGCGACATCCTCCACACTCCCACAGACATGCAAGACGCTCCATAGCATGTTCTCGGCTTCCCCCACGTTCTACCGCGCACAATATCTTGTCGCGTGCACCAACTCGACGCGAGAGGACGTCGTCCTCAGCAAAATACTGCGCTACCCTGTATGCACCCAAGACGTCCTCGAGGCTTATTTCCGAACCCAGGTTCGCAGCGGAGAAGCCCGATTGACGACGCCGCCAGAGCTGCCGAGGGGGCTATTCCGCGTGCTCGGGAACAACTCCACCGAACGCGGGAAGGCAAGAGCGGGAACTTCATCAAAAGGCTGGATCGACCAGGACCCACCGCTCCCTTTCCTCCGATATCTGTACGACGCCTGTGCTCGCCATCTGTCCGTCCGCCCCAACGCCAATTCGCACGACGGCTATGCGTTGACCAAGGCTGTACAGGTTGGGTTCGTCCCCCTCGTACGCTTCCTGTTGGACAGCGGAGCCTCACCGGCCCTGAAGGGCTGTCTTCCTGTCATCATCGCCATCCACCGCAGGGACCTGAGTATGGTCCGAATGCTCGTGGAAAGGGCGGACGCGGCGGGAGAATCGTCTTCCAACAGCACAGCCAAGGGGAAGCGGCGAAAGTTGGAGGATAGGGTCGAGGTGACGGCAGAGATGCTGAGAGCTGCTGTGAAGTGCAAAGCACAGGACATCGTCGAGTACCTTACGAGAGAAAAGGGTCCTCCAACCCTCCAAACTTTGCTTGCAATGGAAGATGTCGAAATGGATGGGCGTATCTCGGAATTAAAAAGCTCGATGTCTCAGACAGAGGCGATGCTCGTCTATATCCAAGTCATCCGCCTGCCAATAGCGCGATTTTCCCGACGGAGACTATACCTTCCATGCATCTTGTTCCCGGTCAGGAAGCTCGTCGAGAAACTTGATGCCGACTCGGAGATCCGTGAAGGAAAGTGTTTTGATGCTCGGGTATCGGGGATCGGCCATATAGAATTTCGGACATCGGACACGCTTTCGTTGGCAGAGCCGCGCAAGTTCGTTTTCGTCAATCCCTGGATCCGGGACCTTTACGGTCAAGTAGACGAGGTCGGTTGGGGAAGTGCATCGGATAATGGCGACGAGTCGGACTCGGAGGTCGAAACAAATTATCCGTCTCGAGCTGCCCCCACCGCGGCCGCTCCTCCTTTGTATGCTGGACCATCGTCCAACCAAAAGTTCATCGCCATTTCCAGAAGCACCTCGCTGTCTTTTCATGATGTCTCGACATACAAGCAAATTGGTCCTACGATCAATCACGCCAATAATGTTGACTCCACGACGCTCTCCCCTGAGGGTGCCTATGTTGTCACCGGGGAACAAAAGGGGAAAATCACCGTGAGGAGTCTTCGTGGTGTCCTTCCGGACTCGTACCTTACAGCAGATGTAAGTATTTCTGTTGCTAAACGTTGACGAACCTTGAAGTGTCATCTCTCCCACTGTTCCCTCAGCGTCGTGAGTGCGTTAAACGATGCTTATTTTCGTCTCTTCTAATCTGTTTGTATCAGAATTTCCACTCATGCAAATGAGACTGAGCGAAGAGACACTTGAAGCTTGGACTCAGGGCAACTTGACTCGCACCGAACAAGTCCTGACAGAAAAAAATCTTAGATGTTCAGGATCCTTGTCGTCATTCGCAATACCTCGCTCACCGCTCCCTCGTACGGTCCCGTCTGTTAGCAACACGACTTGGCTATAGACTTTTTTCGACGACGACGACGACGACCTCCTCGGCTCAAATCTACCACAAGCGACGCGCTCGCAGGATAGCGGCCTCCCTTTTGCATACGAAGGCGCACCGCCTGTTGGTCTCGGCCCCTCCACCACGTCGCTGCCCCGCGTCGGCCATCCCTAGGGCTGGTCCGACGAGGACACTTTCCAAGACAGCGCCTCCTTTCCGGGCGTGCCATCCACCCTAAGCAGACCTGTTCCCCACAGACGCAAGAAGTGGAAATGGCCATGGGAGAAGCCAGCCGTCCCCGTCGGAGAGCGCATCATTGCGCTCAACAACCCAATCATGAACGACGACTATGGTGACAACTTTATCTCGACCAGCAAGTACAACGTCGCCACATTTTTGCCAAAGTTCCTCAAGGGTAACTATATCCTCCCTTGCAGGCCCTTGTCCTCACCTGTTAACAGAACAGTTCTCCGAATACGAATAGGCCAACCTATTCTTCCTCTTCACCGCCTGCATTCAGCAGATTCCAAACCTTTCCCCAACAAACCAGTATACTACCATCATTCCTCTCCTCGTCGTTCTCCTCGCCACTGCATTCAAAGAGGTCCAGGAAGACCTAGTCAGTCTCTCTCCTTTCCACCGATTCCCTTTCTCACTTTCTTCTAGAAACGACACCAATCCGATTCGGAGCTTAACTCCCGCATTGCCAAGGTGCGCCTCCTTTCATTCCGCATCGACCACGCTCATATACCCTCAGTGAAACCAATCTCAAAATTAAACAAGCATCCCCTTCGACCGCAGAACCGACCACTCTCGTTGCATCCCTGCATGGTTCTCTCCGATCCGAACAGCCCAACAGTTCCCTCTACACTTACGAAGGAACTCTCGAGCTCCTATCGACGCTGGTGTCCCTCGCCAAATCCCCCTCAGCCCAGATCAAATGCTCTTGCGCGGCGCATAACTACGAAATACCCCCTGGGTATTTTGTATAGTCGTATTTACCGGACACGAAACAAAGCTTATGCGGAACGCGACGTGCGCATTAATCTCTCTCTTCTCGGTCATGTCCTGATCACCGGAACAGGGCTGTGCCGATCAAGAGAACCGCAGTGGAAAAACAGGTCAACATCCAGATCATCTTTCTCTTTGTGTTTCTCCTTGCCTTGTCTGTCTGTCGGATCCACTATTGGTGCGAGCATCAATACGGTGAGTGGTTCGCAAACGTGCCAGCGCTGTCGTTTACTCCCCGGATCAGCGGTTCCTCTCCGGCTCACTCTTTGGATCCAGCACGTTCGCGGGTAGAGGTCAGCCTGCTTTCTTCCTCTATAATCTTCGCCTTGTTCTGACTTGCAACGTCCCCAGCCAAGATGTTTGCAGAAGGTCTTTGAAACCTTCTCTCGCTCGACTCCAACTAACCATAATGTCACAGACATCCTCACGTTCATCATTCTCTACAACAACCTCATTCCCATCTCTCTCATCGTCACCATGGAAGTGGTCAAGTTCCAACAAGCCGCCCTCATCAATTCGGACCTCGACATGTACTACGCCCGGACCGCTGCTCAATGTCACACATCCTTCCTAGTCGAAGAGCTCGGCCAGATCGAATTCTTTTTTTCCGACAAAACTGGCACGTTGACAAGGAACGAGATGGAGTTCACATGCGTGAGCACTGGTGGGGTGGCATATGCAGAGGAGGTGGACGAGAGTAGGAAAGCCGGTGCAGAGCAGGATGGGGAGGGCGTCAAGGAGAGTTGGCGAACGTTTGATGATTTGAGGGGCCTGCTCGACGGGACAGGGACGTCCACTTCGGGCTCGTCGACTACATACGTGGCCTCCACCACGTCGTCATCATCGACCAAAAAGTCCAAGAACCCCTTCGAAGCAGACGTAATGGCTATGAGGGACGGGCCAGCAGGCGCGGCGACGTTAAGGGAGAGAGAGGTCGCCCACGAATTCATGACGGCTCTTGGCTGTGTGTCACACAGTCATTCCGGAGGTGAGGGACGGCAAGACGCATTATCAAGCCAGCAGTCCGGATGAAGCAGCGCTCGTAGCCGGTGCTGAGCTATTGGGATATCAGTTCCACGTGCGTGGGGCATTTGTCTATTTTGTGCCTCGTTCCTGATTAACGCGCCACTGGGGTTGTAGACGCGAAAACCCAGTGTTTATCAACGTTCAGGGGCGGTCTCGTCGAGTACGAGATCTTGAATGTGTGCGAGTTCAACTCGACCCGGAAGCGCATGTCGACGGTCGTGCACGCACCGGACGGCAAGATCAAACTGTACTACAAGGGTGCGGACACGGTCATTCTAGAGCGTTGGGAAAACACCAGTTGTTTACTGAGAAGACGCTCACGCACCTCGAGGTCCGTCGCGTTTCCGCTCCTTTCTTTTCACCCTGACTGATGACTTGCCAGGACTATGCCACCGAGGGGCTGCGCACGCTGTGTATTGCCTATCGCGACGTTCCCGCGGCCGAATACAACCAGTGGGCGAGCATATACACTCAAGCTGCCGCGACCGTCAACGGGCGGGGAGAGGCACTCGACCAAGCTGCTGAGCTGATCGAACAGGATATGTATCTGCTCGGTGCGACTGCGATCGAGGACAAGCTGCAGGATGGCGTTCCGGACACGATACACACGTTGCAAATGGCTGGGATCACGATGTGGGTGTTGACGGTAGATCGACAGGAGACGGCGATCAACATTGGTATGAGTTGCCGGTTGGTCTCGGAGAGCATGAATCTGGTGCGTCGTCGGTTTGTTTTTGCGGTTGCGTCGGGGTGTTTGACGGCGACGGTTGCGATATGCGGGTGATCGTCAACGAGGAGACGGCGCACGCGACGGCCGAGTTTATTTCGAAACGACTGAGTGCGATCAAGAATCAGAGGTCATTGGTGCGTTGCGGGGGCGTCTTGTGAAGCGGGGCTCGGTTGACGCGTGTTTTATAGACGGCAAGAGCTTGGAATTTGCACTCGAAAAGGACATATCCAAGTCGTTTTTGGAGTTGGCGTTGTTGTGTAAAGCGGTCATTTGCTGTGCGTTGCCTCCTCCATTCCGTTCTCGATAGGTTCGTCGCTAATGATGCGCATCTGTAGGTCGCGTCTCACCGTTGCAAAAGGCACTCGTGGTCGAGCTCGTCAAGAAGAACCAGAACTCGATCTTGCTCGCAATTGGAGACATTGCTAATGTCGTGAGCATGATCCAGGCAGCGCACGTTGGGGTGGGCATTTCGGGCGTCGAGGTGGGTTCCATTTTGAATGATTGTGGTTGTAACGTTGACGCGTACTGCGTACGCTAGGGTTTGCAAGCGGCGCGTTCGGCCGATGTGGCGATTTCGCAGTTTCGATATCTGAAAAAGCTGTTGCTCGTACACGGTGCATGGAGTTATCAACGGTTGTCCAAGCTAATACTGTGTACGTCTTGGCATTAATTTTTGTCGCTGGGGTGTGAGGCTGGTCAAAGGTCTAGATTCATTTTACAAGAACATCACGCGCTTTGCATGACTCAGTTTTGGGTGCGTCCCTGCGTCGTTACCGCACGTTGGTTCACGCTAATGCCCACGCGATGCAGTATTGCTTTTTCAACAACCTTTTGGGGCAGATCGCCTATGAATATGTGAATCGTGGACGATCACGTTCTACAACGTCGTCTTTACTGTGTCGCCACCCCTCGTGATCGGGATCTTTGATCAGTTCGTGTCAGCACGCGTGCTGGATCAATATCCACGCTCGGACAAAAGAATGTCTTCTTCACCAAGACGGCGTTTTGGTTATGGGTTGGTAACGCGTTGCCTCCCGTTCATGTTCGTCTTCCGAGGTTGTTCCGGACGGCGAATTGACTGGTCACCCAACGAAGCTTCGCTCCTATCCACACAAGTTCCGTGAGGTCATTGAGCGAGCCAAGCTATCGCTCAATGTGATGCTGCGGTGAGGGATCTCTTCCCACCTGGCTCCGTGTTTCTGGACATATCAAGCGCGGAAATCTTCAACGAAGTGCTTCATGAGTGTGAAAGTGTTCCTCCAGGTACGTACACCTGGTGGAATGCGTACTAAAAAAGGCCTGCAGGATACTTGGCCCAATTATTGCGGTCATTTAAGTATTCTCGTAAGCATCATTCATGTTCTTTGGTGACATGCTCACATATACATGCACTTCTCTTTTTGCGCGGAGATGGTGAGACGAGAATGAGGATGAGTGTTGCCCTCGCATGCAAACACCGACGCAAGCGCAAATGTGTGGTGCGTTTGCATGGGTGTTTGCACACGAGGGACTCTCTCGGAGGGAGACGAGGGTGACACAGAGGGCGATACGGTTCCGGTGACGGCGATGGCGACGGCTGCGAGCTGCGACTTACCATGATTATCCTCCCGGATCTAGCGGTCTGTACTTACTTTTGCAATGCGATTGTATGGTAGTGCAATGTGTTCTAGGGGGATGTAACTGATTATATAATTGATTCATTTTATCAGTCTATATCTTTATTTATTTTGAACTCATCGCCGCATCGGTGCCACAACTGCTTAAGCAGTTCTCCCAACTCAAATTTCCTCATTGAAGGCGGAGTTATGTATCGTAGAACAGGTAAGTAAATCGAAAGTTGAATTCCATCGAGTGTACACAATCACGGTATTTAATAAGGTGACTCGCTCACCAGCTCGGAGCTCCGCCAAGATGTTTTTGACCAGCTTTTGGATATATTTGGAGATATTGGCATCCTTGTAAGTTATCGTTCAATTACTCATGCCTTTGTGAGCACTAACTTCACTGTGGTAAAATTGCTGTGACCACTCGCAGCTCTGCTCGCTCCTAATTGGTTGTCAATTCGAATCCATCAACCCACCCACTGTCCTCACTCTCACCCTCACCAATGTTATTCCCTTCCTCGCTATCATCCACGTATTCCACTTCCGACTCAATATCTTTGTTCAGATTGTTTTCGGCCATTTGTTCAAGCTCCTGCGTCGGCAATAATGCAGCGATCGCTCAGACTTGCCAGGTCGCCCATGTAACATTACTACAATACGATAACGGACGAAATTTGAAAGCCGATGCCAAAATAACATTTGTCGTAGATACACAATAATGCAGCTTATACAAGTTGGAATAACAACGTTTGATGGACCCCGTGAGAATTCATTTCCTGGAAGAAATCAGGCCTCATCGATCATATCGATAACTTAACGTCGCCCTCTCCTTCAAGTCAGTCGCGCTCGAGATAGAGACGATGCCATACCCGTCGACCCTTCCGTATTCGAATCCATCTCAGACGAGTGCTGCTCCGTCGCCACGGCCACGACCGCTCCCGGCGCAACACGCTCTCAGTTCACCCCGCTCAGTACCACTTCAATTATCTCTTTTCTCAGCCCATCATCGACCCCTGCGGCTCATCAAGATGTCGACGAGCGGCATAAAAGAAATTGCGCCAGTTCTAACAGCGGCAGATTTCTTAAGAACAATGTCCAAGACTTAGCGAAAAACGCCGACTGTATGTTCTTGTAAAACGTCTCGCGACCTGGTAGAGTAGCTCAACAACTGGGTTCTAGGCAATACACTAAAGCTTCAAGATCGGTTATACGTAACTTTTATATGCGTAAAGTCAAGTTTACGACTCTTTCGACGAGAAGCTCGATGCCATTCTCACCGACTTCCCGATCCTCGATGTAGGTTCTCATTGGGGGATTTCGATCCAATTGACGAACGAGATATAGTTGCGTAGGATTTGCACCCTTCTCTTCCATCGCTCGTGAACGTGCTCTACGATGAAACCACTACAGGCTTGCGCTCCGAGTCTCGGACAGCTCCGGAGCGAACCGCTCGGCATCTGATTTATTATGTAGCCAAAGACTACGTCCGATTGCTCGAGTTCGGCGAGTACGGATGCAAGCAACTCAAAACAGCCGCGCTCGGTCGGTGCGTCGTTCGGGGGCACTTTTGCCTTTCGTTTCCCTTTGCTCATATGTGACTGATTCGATTTTCTCAAGGTGGCTACGATGATGCGGAGACAAAAAGACCATATGGCCTACCTAGAACAAGTAGACTACGAGTATCTGCGGTGGCAGGTCATCGATACCCCAGGTGTATTGGACCACCCGTTAGAAGAGATGAACACGATCGAGATACAGAGCTTCATGGCGCTGGCGCATTTCAAGAGCTGCGTGTTGTATTTCATGGACCTCAGTGGACAGTGTGGTTATACGGTGGAAGCACACGTACGTATACTATCGTTCCTCCGTTCGATATATTCGTATCTGATGTGACGCCGATTGTAGTGTAAACTCTTCCACTCCATCAAGCCGCTCTTCACCGGTAAACCGGTGATGATGGCCTCACCATATCCGTGTCCCTAGTCGACGCCTACGCCTCGGACGACGACGACACCGCACCTCAAATGACGCCTTTGCCATAGCCATCTATACTCTATACTCATCCTTTTCAACGTGTCGAAGGGATTGCGTTTCATTCCGCGAGTCTCGTTCAGGTCGTACGGTACGTATGCTCCGTCACATTCCCGTGATCATCACCTTCTTATCCCCCGCACAGATCACTGCGACATTTGACCTGCCGGGATAAAGAAAGATCAAGCCCATGTTAGTTTCCGTTGGAATAACTTGGTTGTTACGTGGCAGACGATCAAGATCTCGGAGAAGGAGGAAGATGGACGTCTCGTCAGAGAGCGAGAAGAGAAGAAATATACACGCACGACACCTTTTCCGGAAGGGACAAAGGTGAGTGGGCTTCTGTTCTTTCATTGTCTCTCGTGGGACCGATCGATGGGTTTGCCAGTTTGAGGAGATACACGCGGTCATGGAAACTTTTCCATTCATGTCGTCGGTCCCTCCACCCTCCTCCACACCGTCAGACATGGGGACCACCATTCCCCTGATCACGAGCAAGGCCCATTCTGGGCCCAAGTTCGTCGATCCAACACTATTTGTTGAAGACCCCGCCCGCACGCCCACCGCTCATTGGGGCTTGTTACAACCCGCCTCGGATGGGGGACGGCCGTTTGGGCCTTTATTTACTATTACGTGACCGGCCTAGGTTCTTTTTTTTTGTTGCTTCCTTCGTGGATGCGCCTCAATTTTTTTGTTCTGTTCTTTTTCTTTTTCTAGGCATTACCGCTGGTTACCACCGTCTTTGCGCTCATCGCTCGTATGACGCGTCGAGACTTCTGCAATATGCGCTTGCTGTCTTGGGTGCCGGTGCCGTTGAGGGTTCCATCAGATAATGGGCTCGTGGCCACCGTGCTCACCACCGTTACACCGACACCAACCTTGACCTCACAATGCCCATGAAGGGCTACTATGGTCGCACATTGGTTGGATGATCTTGTAACCTTGCCGGAAACCCGGCGTGGCAGACGATAGCGAGCTTCCAAAGAACGATATTCAAGTGAAATGGCAACTATCTCAAGCTGGTCTTCATCATGGGCGTGTTCTTCCCGACACTCGTTGCTGGTCTTGGGAGGGGAAGGGTGACTATGCCTACGCCTCTTTGTCCACCATGTGAGTGTGTTTCAATGTCGGAAGACCATATGCTCACATACACAGTCAACCTTTTGTGTCAACTCGCTCGCACGTTGGTTGGGCGAGACGCCTTTCGACGACAAACAGACTCCTCGTGACCATTTGCTTACTGCACTGGTCACCGTCGGGGAGGGCTACCACAACTTCCATCACCAGTTCCCTATGGATTACCGGAACGCGATCAGGCGGGACCAGTACGACCGCACTAAATGGTTCATTTGGGTCTGCCAGCAGTTGGGACTTGCTTCGCACCTCAAGGTGTGGTCGTCATTGCCCAGACCTTCCGCCCATCTTTTAGACGTTCTCAGATAACGAGGTTCGCAAAGGTCAACTCACTATGCAACTGAAGAGTCTGCGTGAGACCCAGGAAAAGCTGTTTTGGCCGTCTGACAATAGTGACCTTGCTGTCACCAATTGGGAAAGCTATGTGAGTACGCGCTGAAGATGACCTGTCACATGTAGATTTGGCCCAGGCCAAGACGTGCCCATTGATCTGCATTGCCGGTTTCATTCACGACGTGTCTGACTTCCTTGATGAACGTCGGGTGGCCGACATCTTTCGTGCTTGGTAATGATGCTACTACCGCCTTCTTCGGTGGAGTATATGATCTGTGTGCGTCCCTCCATCGCTGTCCCTCCCTCACCCTCCGCTAAACATGGTCGAAGACGTCGACGCGACAACGACAACGTGACAAGGGTGCACCGTCCCTCCACCACTCTCCCTCCCCACCCGCTAAACCTTGTGGAAGACGTCGACGCGACGACGACAACGTGATGAGGGTGCACCGCCGAATGACGGTGTGATAATAACACGAGGACGATGACGCGGTCAAGTGCAAGGAGGTGCGTACATCCCTCTCCATCCGCTAAACCTCGTCGAAGACGTCGACGCGACAATGACAACGTGACGAGGATTCACAGCTGAATGATGGTGCTATGATCAACACGGCGACGACGACGCGATGAGGTGCGACGAGGTATCATGTACCTCGCTCCGTCTTCATCCCTTACTCACCCTTCACTAGGCCTCGAGGACTCGACAACGCCGAGTTGACAAGGGTGCAACGCCAACCATTGAGGTGCGACCGAGGTCGTTGAGGATTTCAACCTGACGATGACGACGGAGGGTGCACCGCCGAATGACGGCGCGATGAGGTATGTACCTCCCTCCCTCTTTATCCCTTACTCACCCTCCGCTACTAGTAGGCCTTGTCGAAGACGCGGCAACAATGAATTGACGAAGGTGCATTGCTGGTGATTTGCCGACCAGGTGCGACATCTTTTAAACCAGTGACGAGACATCATCGAGGTGACAAGGGTGCCCCGCTGACTGCATGTTAGCAACATTATGACACGCTGACACGACATCAAGCTTTCCTGAAGGGTCGACAAATTGATGAGTTCTGACAACAAAGTTGGACAATAACAACATGGCAACTTCACTGACACTTGGACATATCCTGACCGTGACGTTGATGTCATACCAGTACCTGTACTCTTATGCTTATGATCCTTCTAATTTGTGTCACATTCCTCTTTCCCCATTTCTTGTCCTATTCACCATCTAGTACTACTACTACTAAGTTATGTGTGAAATGCAGAAAAATATTTGCCACAACAATCAAGGCTGGCACTGGATGTCCAGATTCTCATGTACAGCACCAACTTGAATTTCAAGGAAGTTCACATCTTGAATGTCAAAATGTCTAATGGTCAATATGTGAACCTCTTTGCAGCAGACTTGACTATTGACCATGTGATCTAACCATCTATTTAGTCCATTATCTTGTCCTCTGATGTTCTTATATATTTTTAAACACTTACCATATCAGTCTAATACTAACTGATGGTGCTGAAGGGTTTGAATGTCTAATGACCAAGAACTCTGAAACACTTAAACATCTGATTATTGCAAACATCTTGCCATTCAGGCATCAGACTCTCTGAGCTTCTTAATGTTTCCCACCTGTCTTGATTAACAAATATCTTAGCCTCTATGTTGTATGAGGTATCTGAATGTCCAATGAGCACACTGTCTGTATATCAAAAGATCTGAACTACTCTTAAACATCTGAACTTCACTGGCTTAAAAAATCTAATAATCTCAAATGTCTTAAAACATATCTAAGTGTCTGATGCTCAAATGTCTTGGGAACCTAAGCTACTTAAACTAACTTAAAAGTTAATGATCAAATTATCAAATCATCTAATATTCTGATACAGTCTTAAAATCCTGAATTTCAAATGATCTTAAATGCTAAGAATCTGAAACTGTCTTGAATATCTTGATAGCCTTGTTTCAGACATTTTTTCTAATTTAAGTGACAGTTCTGAAACAAGGTTCCTAAGTTGTGATAAGATCATTCAGAATTTTTGCATAGTTGCTGATGTAGAAGAAACGAGACCGAGCGTCCATGGACATTCGGTGACTGTCGATGTGATTTTTGAGCTGAATCAAAACGCGTTCGAAGACGAACTGACCTCGTTCAGTGAGCCACGTACGGAGATACGTCCGACTCGGAGTCATGATGGATAAACGTTGAGTTTGGCAGGGGCGTTGAACGAGCTGTGGGGCTCAACAAGAGGTGGCAGTGATGAGCAGCGAGTAGTCGGGCTCGAGAGGTAGCGGTGGGGGCACTGAGCGGGCGGCGGCACTCGATAATATTGACAACTTGAACGGGGATAACAGCGAGCTCTTGGGCTGAAAAGGGTGAAGCAACTTAAAACCGAACCATTGTAAACAAGGTATTTGCCGACGAAGTGCGGCCGTGCTTTCTAGTCACTAGTACGCACGGGAGAAATATGATGCGCACTGCCTCTGGTTCCTACAGTCCTTCTGGGCGCCGTATTCACTCGAGGAGACTCGTCGTTGGTAGTATTTTCACGGCGGCCCGGAACGCTCGTCACCTCATCATGTCTGCTTAGTTGCCGGCTGACGGGCAAAACAACCGTGCTTCGCAAACTAGGCATTGAAAGTGACAACCAACGACAAAAACTTAACGTCTGACCCGGTCCATTTCTATAAATGAATGCATGGATCCAGATCATAAGCATAGTTCCGTCAAGAATAAAGAGCCAGTATTCTAAGAGTCTACCCTATCTCATCACCACCACCGTATCTCATATACGCTCTCCAAAACTGGGTTAGAGACAGCAAACATGCATGAGCCAAACACGGACGAATAGGAAATAAAGGTGACGGACCACTATCAAGCTCTTAATCAAAAGCAAGGGATACTCCCATACAGCCGGGACCGCATAGGCAGCGGGGGCGTGGAATAGGTGGTGGGAGCAACTAGCAAGCAGTCGGGGGTGTTGAACGAGCAACGGTGCTCGACAAAACGTAACAGAGGCGACCGGCGAGCTTTCAGATCCAAAAAGAGGCAGTGAAGGCATTAAACGAGCGATGGAGAGGGAGGGCGACCAGCGATCGGTCGGGCTTGGCTTTGCGTGTTCTTCATGCGGTGTCCCTCGTCTAGCTGTAAGCGTTCCCGAACGACATTTCTCAAAGTAATGAAGGTTGAGGTATATGGTTCTTTCATAATTGAATGCTATGGATCTAGTAGCATGATAGAATATACGATATGACCCGGTGGAGAGACCGTAAACTTTGGTGGAAATGCGCTGGATTATATCCAAGAAGCGGGTGAGTAATTCTTGTGTGCATATATCACCGCCCGTGATCTTTGCAGGCACGAATGCAATATTTCGAGACTCGTCGGCGTTATAAGAGTCCGAATACTGAGATCCAAGGTGTTTGCATAGGTAGTCGAAGGCAACTTTGCCAATTTCAGTGTCTTTTGAACACAGGTTTATGATCTCCTTCAGAGGCGGGAAGCGACGCAAGCCATGATGATACAGAAGTTGGACCTCTAAGCGAAACATCAGTCAGTTTTCAGACCGGATGATGCAGAAGATCTACCTTTGCGGGATGCATCCTGCCATTCCGTACTCCCGCCCCAATCAATGAGAGGCAAACCAAATTGCTGAAATGTCTCCGTCGGCGGGTAGAGTTGGTTGAGGCGAAATCGATCGCTACCACCGTGGGCACCTTTCGCGGCGAAAACATGAGATCTCAGAACCTTAGTGTCCGAGTCACTAAGGCTACCTCGCTGAACGAGATGATTGATGACATCGGATGTCGTTGGCAACCCTTCCGGGCCTTCCCTGGAAATTCTCGGTTCAGTCAACATATTAAGAATGTGATGTATCAGCTCACTGTGTCAAAAAGAGCAGTAGAGGAGGATGTTTCTTGACTCCTAAAGCGAGAAGGAACTGCTCCATATCTTTACTGATTTCATGGCTCGAAGAGAACTTGGCTATCGGGAAATCAAATTTGGTGGCGTTGGAGGTGGGAAGACATGATTTCTCGGGGATACGTAGGCCGTGCGTTATTGGGATACACTTCGCCGTTGAAAATACCGACTTGGCTACTTCGTGCACTCCGGATGACTTGGACCATGCGGAGCAAATAGAGCGCAATACATCTTCAGCCCAACCGATCGATCGAGTAAAGTCGTATTCTGGGTTGGCCAATCTGACGTCTTGGGAAGATATGTAACGTAGCCAGTCAACAACGGTAAACTCTCTCCACTCAAATCGCTGGAGCATCGTGGGAGGGATGGTTTCAGTAGTTAGGCGAGGTATCACGGAATGTGGCAATGGACTCTTCAACGGGATATAACCTTTGGGGTCAATAAAGTGCTGTATGGAGGACAGTGGTATATTTTTTTCCGTCTGCATCCCGAAAACGAGCCACTTTCAGCAAATGGGCTCTGGCGGTCAATTCGCGGAGCTTCCATTGGAGGAAGGCAACAAGCTCGCCGGTGGACCCGTCGCCGAGAGAATGGTGTTGCAGATCATTTTCGATGTCTGAAGGTGTTACGAATTGTATTTCCTGATTACCATCTGGGTGTGCCATGACAAATTCCGCTGCCTGAAGCCCACTTGGCGAGTTCACCGGATGAACATGGTGCTGAGAGGAACGATGACGAGGTAAGGCCCACGCTACTTCTTGACCTCGGTGAGGAAGGTGACGAGTGAGATCGTCTTTTCGAGACCCTGAATTGGAAGGTGAGTACGCATATAGACATGGTTTGACACAAGAACTCGCCATCTCGTCTGCAAGAATGCCGTTGAGTTTGTTGCTGTACAGGCTTACCGTCCATTGCAAGCCCTTGAACTGGTAGTCCTTGAGGGCACCACCGATGAGTAGGGAAGGCTGTTTGGTGACCTTCTCGGACATCCGGTGGGCGACGGCGTAGTAATCTACCTTGCCCTTGTCCTCTGGGGCTTCTTCGTACTCGTTGGTTGGGCCGTCTTCTAATTCATACTCTAAGCCACCTTGTTCATTCTGTTGTGCCATGACGGCCTGAGCAAGGGAATTAAGACAAGTGTCGGTTTGTCGGATGAGATGGGTGATGCGAGTATCCTTTGCGGTATCGATGAGCTTCATATATGCCTCTTCATCGTCGGTCTTGAGAGCCTTGAGACGCTCCTCGGAGGTGCGTTCGATACGTTTCTGCTCCTCCTTTTCTGTGTCAAAATGGAAGTTGAGAACGGCTTTTCCAAGACGAATGGCGCGATCCTGAGCCTGTCGGCAGGTGAAGATGACTTCCCTGCCATGCGAACAGATGACACCGAGCTGCTCGACATGCTTGCGTTTGGTGCCTCTCGCGGTCGACGCGTTCTCCACGTTTAGCTTATTTGGTCATGCACGCATCACGAAGGGTCGGTCTGCGTGCGCGACGGAAGTCGGCACGATTGAGAGGGGCGAGGAGGAAGTTCTGTGGATTCACAAGTGAGAAGTGGGACATATATGCACAAAAAAAGGACACGCACCCAAAGGGTCATGGCAAGGGTATATAGCACCAGAATGAATAAGAATTTGAAAAAAGTGGGCTGCGCTGTGAGCAAGCCCAGCCATCCAGTAGGTCCTGAAAAGAAATGCATCAGTGCTAAGAGTCTTGTGTTCGTCAGGTTAAATCAACGAACATCGTAGAGACAATGATCGTCGGG
>JBBPPC010000456.1:0-18070 GCA_038091775.1 Leccinum olivaceopallidum | reverse complement strand
ATAATATTTGAATCAAATGACACTAGGATATCATGAAAACAAATTCACTGTCTGTGAGAAAAAAAAAAAACAGATGGGATTAAAATTGAATCTGGACAATCAACAATACTAATACTTACTCTCTGAAATTGATGTAAGATGATGTGAATATTAATATATTATCATTAGTAATGAAGAACTTACATCCTGTCATTTAAAACATGATGTATTCAACACAATAGAAAATGAGTAAGGTGCATGCTGCCAAAAAAAATATCATGTAACAACTTACAGCCTAGCAATTGATAAGTAAAAAATCAACAAAAAGGAATTAAAATAAATAAAAGAATATACTACATACAATCTGTAATGAATCCAAGAAGTTTATCATTAATACAATAATGCTTCACTATATTGCATGATATAGATATACCTTCTATAGTTCTCAGAAATGAATAGTTAGTTGTTGTCATCACTGGCCTAGTAGAATACAACCTACATTCTGTGATAAATAAAATAAAAAAAGCTCAATATTTTGAAGATAGTATTTGATAATAATAGAAAGCTCACCAGCTGAATAAATCAGAATAAATGTGAGATGAAAATATATATCAATGATGGTGAAAATTGATCATAGGAAACAATGTACTTTCTGTAAAACAGAAAACAGGAAAATGAAATGTGATCAATGATCATGTGAAAAGATGTCAAATTATCTATAACATACTGTCTATTGTATAAAAATAGAACAAATTATGATATTTTGATTACCATAATTGAAATTATTAAAGGATGAAAAACTCACAAACTATTAATAAGAGAGCAGATAAAGGCATGAATGAATATTTATCAAGTGTCACCCTGTATCGCACATAGAACGATGGACAACTGACATTCTGACATTTCCACACCAGAATAAATGGGCATTGCATTAACAGCATCATGACGGTCTGGAACATTCCATAATGCACAACTCACTTCCTGTCATTTCCATAGAGAATGCATGGAAATGGCATCTTCAGTATCACCACTCCCTGGCACATTCCACAATGCACAACTCACCCACTATCATCATTCATATCCAGAATAAATGGGTATGGCTTCATCTTCAGTATCACCACTCTCTGGCACATTCCAAAATGCACAACTCACACACTGTCATTTCCAGAGCAGAATAAATGGACATGGGATCATCAGCATCACCACCTGTCTAGCACATACCACAATGTACAACTCACTCCCTGATATTTCCAGAGCAGAATAAAGGGACATACATCATCAGTATCACTAGTCTCTGGCACATTCCACAATGCACAACTCACATCCTGTTATTTCCAGAGCAGAATACATGGACATGGCATCATCAGTATCACCACTCCTCTGGCACATTCCACAATGCACAACTCACTTCCTGTTATTTCCAGAGCAGAATAAAGGGAGATGGCATTATCAGTATCAGCAGTCTCCAGTACATTCCAGTGATTCCACAATGCACAACTCACTCCCTGATATTTCCAGAGCAGAATAAAGGGACATGCATCATCAGTATCACTAGTCTTTGGCACATTTCATAATGCACAACTCACCCACTGTAATTTCCAGAGCAGAATAAATGGACATGGCATGATCACCATCACCACTCTCTGGCACATTCAACAGTGCACAACTCACTGACTTCATTTCCAGAGCAGAATAAATATACATGACATCATCAGCATCACCACCCTCTGGTACATTTTATAATGCACAACTCACTCCCTGATATTTCCAGAGCAGAATAAAGGGACATGCATCATCAGTATCACTAGTCTCTGGCACATTTCACAATGCACAACTTACTCTCTGTCATTTCCAGTGCAGAATAAATATACATGGCATCATCAGCATCACCACCCTCTGGTACATTCTATAATGCACAACTCACAAACTATCATTTCAAGAGCAGAATACATGGACATGGCATAATCAGCATCACCATACCTTGGCACATTCCACAATGCACAACTCACTTCCTGATATTTCCAGAGCACAATAAAGGGACATGCATCATCAGGATCACCTGTCTCAGGCACATTCCACAATGCACAACTCACATACTGATATTTCCATGTCAGAATAAATGAACATAGCATCATCAGCATCAACAGCCTCTGGCACATTCCACAATGCACAACTCACATACTGTAATGTCCAGAGCAAAATTTGTGCACATGGTTTCATCAACACCACCACTCTCTGGCACATTTCACAATGCATAACTCACATCCTGTCATTTCCGGAGCAGAATACATTGACATGGCATCATCAGCATCACTACCCTCTGGCACATTCCACATTCCACAATACACAACTCACATGCTGTCATTCCCAGAGCAGAATACATGAACATGGCATCATCAGCATTACCACCCTCTGGTACATTCTACATTCCACAATGCACAACTCACTCTCTGTCATTTCCAGAGCAGAATATGTGGCATCCACATCAGCATCACCAGTCTCTGGAACAAACTACAATGCACTTGAACTCACACACTGTAATATCCACAGCAAAATTTGTGGACATGGCATCATATCAGCATCACCACTCTCTGGCACATTCTACAATGCATGACTTACTCTCTGTTGTTTCCAGCAGAAACCATGGGCATGCCACATCATCAGCATCACCCCTCTCTGGTACTGTGGCACATTCTACAATGCACAACTCACTCTCTGTCATTTCCAGAGCAGAAAATATGGGTATGGTATCATCAGCATCACCACTCTCTGACATTGTGGCACATTCTGCAATGCACAACTCACTCTCTGTCATTCCAAAACATAATATATGGTCATGGCATCATTAGCATCACTATTCTCTGGCACATTCCACAATGCACAACTTACCCACTATCATTTCCAGAATATAATAAATGGACATGGCATCATCAGCATCACCACTTTCTGGCATATTCCACAATACACAACTCACATCCTGTCATTTCCAGAGCAGAGTTCATGGACATGGCATTATCAGCATCACCACCCTCTGGCACATTCCACAATGCATAACTCACTCCCTGTTATTTGGAGAGCAGAATAAATTGACATAGCAACATCAGCAATACCACTCTCTACATTCCACAATGCATAACTCACTCTCTGTCATTTCCAGATTAGAATGCAGTGATATAAGCTAAATCAATTTTTATACATATGCTACATTGTATGACAACTCACTTCCTATAATCCCATTAGTGCAATAAAGATAATTAGCACATATTCAAATCTTATGATTCATAGAAAAACCTCATCTTACCCAAAAGTGTGGAAACCATCTTGCTAGATTTTTGGGATCTATGATATCCAACCTGTGCATGGGAAGTGCAGATTGAAGCAGCTTGTCAATGTCAAATATGACACTTTTTAACATTAAAATCATACCATTAGCCTTTGAAGAATATTCAACTTTTTGGCACTCACTCTTGAACTGCATACATAACACAGAATGCTATATTTGTTTTTTGGGCAGTAACAAATAGCATTTGCAAAGCCTTTTCATTCAGAGCTCCTGCTGTTTTTTCCACCAATATGTCACATCCCTCATTTGAGTTGTGCATCCCTTGCATCCATGTAAATTCTGTGAGCTGAATCATTTCATTGGAAAAGAGAATAATACCTCCAATCCGAACACTATATTTTGGTGCATTGGTCAATTCAGAGAGACGACCCCATACATTAGCATTGTTGAAAATTCCTTCAGTGAGCTCACGTGCCTTTGCTACCTTCTCCTGTTTTGGCAGCTTTCGAGCATCACCAGATAGTTCGCTCATGGCTACAGCTAGCAATGCATCAAACTTTGTGAACAACACGATAACAGGTGCTGGCCAAGCTGTGAGCTCGAAAAAATCTTCCCAAAAATGAGCCCACCATTTCTCGTATCACACTCATTGAAAAACATCTCCTCGGAGCGTTGGATCGCCCGATCCAATTTATCCATTGAAATACAGTACCTATACCTAGTCAATGATTACTACTTTCCGCACAGTTAGAGCTATTACCAGATGGCATGAATGCGTTTCTTGAGAAATGTCGTGCTTGCACGATCAGCAATGAACTTCTTCAGCTGTTGGAATTCATGTACGGAACCGGCCTCGAAGCCCCGCGAGTCATGGAAGACGAAGTTGTCATTGCTCCGGAAAATCAACTCGTTCTCGATGTCGTGTTCCCCGCGCTAGCGTGCATCGGTAAAGATGCGCGTCGAGTCCGCTCGAGTCCAGTATGTCGTGACACTCACCCCCGTGGATCCCTCGACCTCAGTCAGATCAATCTGGTCGCACAGTTCGGTTGGCCAGTCATCCATACGTATTTAAACAAGCACGCACCTTGTTGCCTTCTCCATCAAAGACCTCCGGGTCTTCGGTAGTGTTACAGATCGAACGGAGAATGGTCGTCTTGCCAGCGTTCGCCCGCCCAATAATAAGGATCCTGAAGCGGCCAAATTTCTCTCGGATGTCTTCAAAACCGCCAGCCTGGCTTGTCTCTGAGTTCGGGTCCGAGTTCGAGTTCGAGTATGAGTCCGAGTCCATATCTGGATTCTAAGCCTGAGCGTATGTATTGTCGAATAAGTTGTGGAACGTGAGGGTGAGGGAGGAAGAAACAAGAGCCACGCGTCGATCAATTCTCATCTACTTCCGACATCCGCTTCCGGCAGGCCGGTGGCAATGTTCGGGAGCATCGGCCACATTCGTCCGAGACATCCACCTCTCGAGACGGTATGGGCAGTGAATGAGCAAGGGGGCGGGATGGGCGCGTGGTTTCGAGCCTACCGAAAGCCCTCGTCGGGGGGCTACAGCTACCCCGATCGCCGTGTAGGTGACTTCTAGGGATGAATGTGTGGCTGTGTAATGATCGTGGGAAAAACACAATCGTCTAGTTGAGCATCCTACACCGTCCCCGTCTTCCCCTCACACCGAGTCGAACTATGGTCAGCTCATTTGTACCGCGGTACTCCAAGGTCGTCTTCCATCCATCCACGCTGCATCCCGTGGCGATCATCGTACTCGTTGTGGCTGGACCGGTCTCGGGATCATTTACCCTGGCAGAGGTGCACATTCGATAAGCGACACTGACAACCGCGCTACTAATAAGTACATGACCGGTGACCAGATTTTCAGAAACGGAACGCACGCAGGCCTCAATATTGACATAGTCACCATGTTGCCGTGATCTACCGTCCTGCCAACTCTACGCACTCATTTGAGACTACTTCGATGGTTTACTCTTACCTGCGCATCGCGCCCTAACAGCGGACGTATTAAGGGACGTACCGTATCGTGGAGTTATCTCCGAGTCGTCAACCCACCGCTCCGACGGACACCGACGAAGCGTGAGTGCTCCGTGACTCACACACAGTTATCGTTATTCCTTACACTCGATCGTATAGGAATTGCTTACTGGCACAAGCCCATGTCGATGCATCCGCGTTGGCCAACTCGATTGCGTATTTGAACACGTCCACCACCTTTTCTCCGCTACAACCCTTCAAGATACAGACGTCGCAGGCGATCCCCGCCATGCACACGAACGGCACCTCATACCACCATCGAGGGAAGAAGGGAGGATGCTGCTTATTTCGTCCTTTAACATTCGCACCTCTTGCAGGCTGCGTCCTCTCAAATGATGTTCAACATTACATTCACCTCCTGCAATGATCACCGGAGGACCGCCCGCCCCCCGGTCGAGCACGTGGGCGCCCACGTCCTCAATATACCTTTGGGACTGGGCATCTGTTCGAACGTAACCGCCAAAGGATCTCGAGAGGCGCGCGAGGACCAGTACTGGGATGTCATCGATCGCTCAGTTCAGTCGCCGCCTATGGAAGCATGGCTTGGAGGTGACCCGAGTGTCGCAATCAAGATTCGCGCTTACATGTTCACGAAGTAATACAAAATAGAGAGTGGGAGGATCGATTAGAAGTAGGTTATCCCTTTCTTCAAGGGTTTCCCTAACTGTGCGTTGCCATAGCTTGTAGCTAACCGGCCACTATGGGCAAAGTTGTACTACCTCGTGCGTTCGGGGTACGCACAGGTATTTTCTTGACGAGGCACTCCGGTGTCAGGCGGCGATCGACCACCGGGAACCTAGCTTTGTGAGCCACTTCAATTCTTGGATCGAGTCACCCAATAGGCGGTATGTTGGAAAAATATGTGTTTAACACGCCCAACGTCTCATTTTCGGTAAACAGGTGTCGACTCAAAACCACACAGAGGCTATCTGCAGAGCGTTTATAATGCACACATGTTGTAATCTGCTTCAGCTGATTCGCTCAAGCTTGCTCTTTACAAGCTCATGGGTTGTTTAGCGAGGCGCACCGGAGGATTGGCTGTGGTTCCAGCTCGCCATGGTAGATATCCTATTTCAGTCATGATGCATCACAGATCCAGCTGACGCAAATTCGGTTGACGAGGATGAAGAAAGTCATTTACGCGTGGACTGACTGAAGTCTTGTTGAGCTACGGCGAATGTCATGACCCCATTCCTGAGGCAATCAAGTTGTACAACCTTGAAGTATCACTACCATTGGAGAGAAACCGCGATGTACCTGATACGCATCGTGCTAATGACATGAAATGCTGTTACTGTAAAATAATGCCTCATCGCTTGGCTGGTACTAGACCCTCCTCGTCTGTTTCCAACCCGCTCTCCTCAGTCGCTTCTGCCTGCACCTTGTTATGTTTTCCGCTCGTCGGGCTCTGGCACTGATTGAACCAAGTGAAGTCAGGACATGAATCTGGCACAGGGCTCACAAGATACAATACCCGTCCCAGTACTTCATCGCGGTTCACCATTGTTGTCGACGGAGGCGAGACGAAGGATGAGTTGTTCATGGAGGGGTGGATCGTCGTCGTCGTCGTGTTGGACGTGATGTCGAGAGGGGGATCATGCGTCGGGGACGTAACTGTGGAAGTCGAGCGGGGTGGTATCCGGTTCGGGTTCACCCTCTTGGTCTTGAGAATATTTGTGACATTTTAACGCGTTTCATGGGTGGTTTTGGATTTGCTGGGAAACGGGTCAGGGGTAGGTCCCGTATAGGGCTTGTTGTACCATCTGGTAGGGAAGACGCGCGAATTGGTACGAACGCTACGGTATGCACAGGGGAGAGACTTTTTGATGGGCTCTGATTTCTAGGATTTTGACGTACCGTGGTAGGCCTAAAGAAATTGTAATGAACGGCGCAGGTGAGACGGGCCAGAGACGTAGATACCTCCCATGAGAGAGCAAGTGTCGATGATTGCGTTCCTGAACAAGGTGGCGACCTGCAGATAATGTGATACCCTCCTATACATTGCCATGAAATCAAAGAAAGAAACCAATTACCTGGCAATGATGCAAGTTCTCCTCGGTGCTGGCGCTACTAACCAACCCCTATCGACATTGCGGTGCTTCGTAGGTTGTAGAATATATTTTATCCAAATGCGCGTCATCACGTCGCAAGGTTTTGTTCAACAACTTGAGGATCCCGACTCGGAAACGGCCTGAGATGATGGTTCCGTTTCTCATTGAAAAAGAAGCCGATCCTGATGCCCAAGATGATAATGGCAATGCGGTCCTACATGTAGACATGCAGATACCCGAGGAAGGATATCCGGGCTCGCGACCCATCACTGGCGTTGGCGGCGTAGAGTTCAGAATATGCTGTCTTTTCTCACTTACATAATGAATCTGTTTTTTTCCCTCCTTGCAGCGATCGGGTAGGACGGGCCAATGGGCACGACGAAAGGAGGGTACGGCGGTACGGCGTTTGCATATAGCGTCGACGACGCGTCCGATTGCGTGTTGTGCTGCACTTGAGAGAGCAGTGCCATGGCGACCTTGTGTTTTGCGGGGTTGGGGTCCCGGCTGCGAGACGGGGTGAGTCAATGGCCGACGGCGTCGGGAATTCTCAGCGGAGGCGATGAGTGTCTGGGGACGTTTACATGCACGCGAGGAGCGCGAGTTGGTGGAGCTCACTTCAATTTCCTCGTTATCAGCGTCACAAGGAGATTCGTTCACCCCGAGCTGAGCGCCGAGGAAGAGTGCGCGTCCATGGCAAGCTGGCAGCGGCGGGCTTGGGGTTGGTCCGGCGTCGTCCGCGGAGTTCCCCGAACTCTGACCCTTGAAGCAAGTTCCTCACGGGTCGTGGCGCTGCTGCGGCCAAGACCGCCAGCGCCACGATGGAGATTGTTAGAGCAAAGTGCAGGAGGATGCACTTGTGAACGGTACATGATATGAATTCCCCGTCACCACCCGAAGACTGATGGGATTCCGAGTCGGTAAAATGAGCTTCTTAAGCGCAACTTCCGCACCTCAGAGTCCCTCCGCAAGGAAGCAAACGACATACCCATCCCTCACAACGCCCGCTACCTCCACGCAGCCCTGCACGCCATCGCACCGCACCGCCAAAAGAACTCCGCACAAGCACAGGAGCGCATCGATGCCTTCTTGGCCTGGCCATTGCCCGCGCTCGACCGGCACCAAGAATGGCTATCGTTTTATGACATCTGGCACAAACCGTTTCGGTCGATGGATTATCTCAACCTCACTCTCGTGTATCGCTTCGGTTTCGTGCTTGCCTCCAAGGGGTATCATTCTTGAGACGCAGCTTTGCAAGTAGTCTCAACCCTCGCACACCATGCTCGTCCGTCTGTCGTGGAAAGGTATTTGCGACAAGTGGAAGACGCATTCCGGGATTCAAATTACGACTCGAAGAAGGGCATGGATCCTCCGTCGGACTTGCTCGCTGGCGCATACAGCCTCGCCATCAGAACGTTCGCTCTTGGGGGAAAGGACGATGCAGCTCTCGTTCTGATCTCGATCGCACGGTCGCGTGGAATCCGCATACCTGATTTCACGCTTAACATGGTCGCCAAACACGCCCTAGATCGACAAACGGCTATCGACCGGACTCAGGCAGCGTATCCTTCATGGAATGTGCAAGATACCACCAGCCATCGCGTCAGCATCGAACGTAAAATGACCCCTACAAAACACGCTGAGGACATCGCGGCGCTGGCAGTCCACCTTCGGCACCGCCATGCGATCACCCATGCCGCCGTCCCCTCACGCCCTCTACAGCTTCATAACCTCATACCAAGCCCTCCTCCGCTCCCTCGCCTCCCGCCTCCCGCCGCGAATTCGTGCACATCCTTTTTGTGTTCGCACACCACTTTCACTTGGTCGGCGTCCTGCGCAAGACGCTGTTGTCGATCGTCAGGGGTCCGCGGGGTAAGCAGGCACGCAAGGAGCAAGGGATTTGAGGGACACACAGTATCAGTCACCTCTGTTGCCTATTCACCTGATGCCCTCGACGAAAGTGGCATTCAGTTCAAGCTGCCAAAGTTTCATGTTTACCGGGCGATCTGCGTGGTTCTCGAAGTTGACGGTCGAGTCACTGAAGCGGTCGAATGTTTCGGAAAGATCAAGGATGAGCTATCGCAGGAGACGAGTGCTTCAGATCAACCATCGCAATGGGAGCAGGGTGAGTGACTGCAATAAGGACGCTGAGAATTGGCTGAAAATCTCCCAAGATTTTCGACGACGCTGCGTCGAGAAGCTGGTAAAAGGGGGTGATGCGGCAATGGACTCGAAGAATTACGATGCGGCTATCGGCTCCTACTCGAGCGCACTCTCGCTTGACCCGGAAGACATCATAGTCAAATGCTGCAAGGTGCGACTTGGCCTGTTGGAGGATGAACTCATGAATGTTACCAAGGTATGTATTGGTTTATGCATCGCGCCATATCGACAGCACTGACGGTACGATTAGGCTACCAAAAAGAAACACGCTCATAGCATGGGTCGTTACAAGGAGGCACCCGGAGCGTTCGGGATGATGCTGTCGGGCATGGAGGATTTACCTGACCCACGAATCCGTGGTGAGCCCGTTTTGCGCACATTACCTAGATGACGAGAGGGTAGACAAGCAGTCGGACGACTCTTGGATCATATCCTCACGCGTTCGGGCAACGTCACCATTCTTGCCTGGACCGGGAATACTGGTATTAATCACAGCTACCTCCCGTCCGATCTCACTGCTTATGACCAAGTCGTTCTGCCACATGTTCCACAACCTGTCGAGACTGTCGAGATGGATCGGATGGTTATCGAGTTGCAGTCAAGTCTTTCTGATTTTTCCCTGGTCGATCGATTGTACGGACGGCTTCATGATCTCCCCCCATTGTCCATCATTTCTGGTTTGATGCTTCCAGGGCTTGTTTTCCGCCTCACTGATATCCTCCATCATCTCCCCACACCCGAATCCGATCCCGGCCTCTACGTTTATCACGCCACTACCTCACTTCCCGGTGATGTACGGATCGAGACTAAAGACGACTCGCTGGCGACGCAACATCTGGTTCTCGTCCATCCTTGGATAAGCCTTCTAATCGACGAAGATTTTGAGGGTGATGTTCCTCTGTTTGATCTGCCCGTGCGTGCGATGCGGCTCGCCGTTCGACTCAGGCAGCCGTTCGGTGCGATCTTGCTTGCCTCGCAGGGGCGCATTCAGTATAGACGCATCGCGACAGACAGCTTCATCAAGGTTCAGATTCGGAAGGAGACGCCGTGGACGGATCTGATGAACTGCATTCGTATGGTCAACGTTCAGTAGTCGTGCATTGTTAGCTTTGGATTAGTTACCGGACAATTTTCTTTATCATGACTGCATCCTACTACCCTTCGAACGACATCCGAGTGCTGTCAAAACATACCCAATACTTGTCAGTGTAACACACACTCCATGCATACGTATCACATTCTCAACGATGGTGGAAGGAACCTGATTCTTATTAACCGATCCAATATGGTTTATTGACGTGTACAGAAAGCAATTGGACATGATAGCTACATGTCCTGCTGTTTGCACATTTCATTTCGCACCGAGTTTTGCATTACGTCGTTTCTCACTGGCACGTTCTACTTTCTGCAAATTTTCGGACAGCCTCACACCGTCCTTCCGTTCCTAAGCAGGTGAGGCGATGACATTGAAGAGGGGGATTGGGCGGGCATGATGTGCACGTGTCGAGACTGAGCGGGCTTATCAGATATCGTTAAGTAAAGGGTTAGCAACATTTGGCGCACTTGATTGGAGGATCAGTAGACGCGTACCTGGTGCTTCTGCGCCTGAGTAAGGGTGCAGGCGAAGACGTCGAGGCTGTTTTCGACACAAGGGGGTTCGAGTTCGGGCTTAGGATCGAATCTGGACTTGCCTCGGTGGAGTGGGAGGCGCTCTGCGATGGGGTGAGGGAGGAGCTGTCCGAAGGGTAATTCCAATGTGGGTTTGGCGCGGCGGAGGCGTCGAAACTAGAAGGGGGTAAAGTGAGTGTCAGCACAAACAAAAGGGAAGCATATACGTGGCACCCGAGTCAGCGCCCAGCCTCCCGTCGTTCTGACTATCGCTCTGACATAAGGCCTAGAGAGCCCTGAGCCTCCGTTTCACCATCTCGGCCTAGACAGTTGCGCAGGTCCATGAGGGCACGACATCCGAGTCCATCAATGTGCGACTGCGATCCGTGGAGCGTTGTGCTTACCTTCCTTGGTGACGAGGTGGGCTTCGCAGACTTGGAGCTCGGCTAGGGCATGTGCGAGTTTGGTGTTGGCGTTGGAGGAAGGGTGGGTGGGGAGATGTCGAGGGTGTACGAGGAGCGGTGGGGGTCGCGGGTGGATTTGTTGTATGAATTATGTGGCAGTGTCGACGGGCCGCCGTGGCCCGTGTGTCACCTCGCCGTTGCCTCATGGCTTGAACGAAAGTCCATCCACCACCTCACCTCCGTATACTCAGCAGACTCACGCAAACCAGAATTTACAGCCATGAATCCAACCATGTATGTCTATGTACTCCTTCGTATCACAGTCACGTTGGGTCACTTGAACTTCGCTCTGTCGGGCAGCAAAAATGTCTTCTCTCGAGGCAATATCAAGTCAAATTCTCCATAGGCGATAGATCGCAGGTGACGAAGAAAGCAAAAGAGAAAAAGAACTGTACCACTTGGGTCGACAATTTCCTTCTGTGCGTACATCTTCGTTCTTCGATCCCAGCAAACTGAATTCTCTCAGTGACGGCAACGACGACTCCGTCCTTGTTGCTGAAGTGTACCGAAACCATCGCATTCGACCGCGGGAACTGGTCGGACGCCTCTATGAGACCATCAGTAGCATTCTCAGCAAACTCACTGCGGACAATGGTATGAAAGATTTTCTTTGCCGTCCGTTCTGCTGATGCGATCTTTCCAATCAGTCTTCCAGGAGCGTCTTCCACGCTTAACGGACACTTCCAATGGTTCCCACCTTTCGGACATCACCATCAAATTTGCGTTGGCCGTTCAAGCAGTAACCGAGGAGACCGCAGCGGCTGACACACTTGGTTCCACGCCCACAGCTGGCGGCGTACCCGGCTGCACGGTCGACGTTGACTCCAACGCAGACAAAAGCCAAGGTAAACAAGCAGTCACAGAGGAGATCGCAGCGATCGACACATTTGGTTCCACGCCCACTTCTGGGGGCGTATCATCCTCGGCGGTCGACATTGGCTCTAACGCCCACAAACGCCAAGCGAAACAAGCAGTGGAGATCGACGCTCCTCGTTCCACACCCACAGTGGCCCGGCAGTGCATCGGGCTTGGTCGACGTTTACTCCGACGCGGACAAACGCCAAGCTAAACAAGTAGTCACCGATGCGACCAGAGCCATCGACCCACTCGGTTCTACACCCGCAGCGGTTGCCGTACTATCCTCGGTGGTCGACGTTGGCTCAAAGGTTGTGAATGGAATAGAAGCACTCGACAATACGTGGGGTACTTTGTCGAAAAAGATCGAAGTATTCAACAAGATCGTGGCCAGCATTGCCGAGGTATTTTGATGTCTGGTCTCTCGACGCTCCCGTGATCTCAATCCAAGACAGGTTCATCCCTACGCGTCGCTTGCTTGGTCTGTTATATCCGCCGCGAGCCGAGTATGTTTCTCTGTCGATCATATCCCTGTCGCTAATTGATCGCGGCGCGACACACAGGTGTTGGTAGACCAGAAGAATCGCGATGGTCGTTCGCTTGGCGGCCATGATGAGTGACGCCTTCGACTTCGTCGACAACGCCGAACCTTTGAAGGCGATCGAGGCACACAAGAAGCCTATCATGCTGCTCATACAGCAAGTGACGGAGTGTGGATACTTCGTCATTGAATATGCCCAACGAAAGAAATTTGGTTAGTCGTCGTCGAACCCGCCTTTCTTTTTTCTGAACTCTGGTTGCAGGGGTTCGGATGATAAAATACACGTTCTCTGATATAGATGCAAGGATCGGGGATTACGGGACCAAGTTAGAAGAACTCAAGACCGCATTCCTGGAAGGTGTGACGGTGCACACGGGTATCATGGTCTTTCGTATGATGGATATCGTGGATCATACCGGTGAGTCCGACCTTTTTAACGGACTGCTGGGTGAGTATTCATGAACCTCGAATACAGCGAAAGCCATAGACCTGAACGACATACCATACGCATTCGGTGCCAGATATATGCCGGAAAAGAGATGCCTTCCCGGGACGCGCGTGGCCTTGCTTCGCGATATTTGTGATATCCTCAACAAACCCGACAAGGATGCCCCAAGAGTGTGCTTGCTCACTGGCGTGGCTGGATCGGGCAAGTCTGCAGTGGCTCACACCATCGCTCGACTGTACGACGAGCAAAAGCGACTGGGCTCGTCGTATTGTTTCTCCAGCACCGATGTCGCGAGGCGGAATCCCGAAAATCTGTTCAGCACTATAGCACGGAACTTGTCTGATCGCGATCCGCAGTACAAGTCTGCTCTTTGGGATGTCGTGAAAGGCGACCGATCGCTTTGCACATCCGAATCACCGACCGAGCAGATCCAACAACTCATCATCAAACCTTTTGAGGGTCTTGACCCCATCGGGCCGTTGGTGGTCGTCATAGACGCCCTCGACGAAAGTGGCCGTCCAATCGATCGCTGGCCACTGCTAAAAGCGATGTCTAAGCAAATTTCCGATAACACCCTTCCGACCAACCTTCACTTCTTGATCACTGCTCGACCCGAGGATGATATCTTGACCATGTTTGCCTCGTCAGGCTTAAATTTGGTCCATAAGCAAATGACAGAGATTCCTGACAATGATGTTGATGAAGACCTTAGGACGTTCATCCATGATTCGCTTCATCTTACTGCACTAGAAACTGCCTGGCCTCAGCAAGAGTGGTGTCAACTGCTCGACCACTGTTCACAACATCTCTTCCAGTGGGCATCTGCTGCTTGTAGATTTATTACAGGAGAGGGCTCTAGTACTGGAGTCCACCCATCATGGCGGCTGAAAATCATTTTGGAGCAGGAAAACAATGGTGGCTGCCCTCTAGATATCCTATATGATACCATTCTAGGACAACTATTTACATTGAATGAGGCTCGGCAGTCGTTCCGAAATGTGATGGCCATTGTGTTGGCATTGAAGGAGCCACTCTCATTGATGTCCCTTTCTTTGTTGTTCGAGGCAAAAGAAGAGTGGAACTTTCGGGGTATCATCAAACCCATGGGCTCGTTGTTGGATGGGGTATATGATGAAGAGCAGCCCATCCGACCACTCCACACATCATTCCGTGACTACTTGTTGGATGGAGCTCAGAGTTCCATCTTTCATGTTGTCATTCAATCCCATCACTCTCTTTCCCTTGCCCAAGCTCTGATTGCATGCATGCAAGAGAAGCTTCACTTCAACATTTGTGATCTCAAGGACTCTTGACAGTTCAACTCTACTATTCCTGATCTGCCAGATTGAGTAAATGCAGCCATCCCCCCTCAGTTGGCATACTCTTGTCAATACTGTGTATTTCATCTGTGAAACTCTACCCCTGACCAAGATGTGTGGCATGAGACTGCATCTTTCTTCCAGAATTTCCTTCCCTACTGGCTTGAAGCCATCAGTTTTCTCTCAGTCATCTCACCACAGGCAATGATCTTATGATTCTCATCTGCCATAGAGGCCTGCCACAGCCTGTCAAAGTGGGCAAAGGTGAGATGACCTATGACAATTTGTGATCAATATTAAATGTAACAATCACAGGACCATGAAATTGGTGTGATAGCATCAGAGGCATATCAATTCATCCAAGTATTTGCTCCTGTCTTGAGAATCCACTTGCCATATATACCTTTCTGCCATGCCTCAAACCCCCTCTGGCTCTCCACTCTGTGTACTCTGGTCTAATCACCTGCAGAAACATGCATCCATCACCTCTGGACATCCTGCAAATTGGCCAGCTGAGGTTCATGTCATTTCAGGTCATCAAGATAGGATCACATCTATTGCCTATTCACCTGATGGGACTCACATTGTCTCTGGCTCAGATGACAAGACTGTTAGGGTTTGGGATGCAACCAGTTGTCAACTTGTGGCAGGTCCATTTGAGGGACACACACAATCAGTATCCTCTGTTGCCTATTCACCTGATGGAACTTTTATTGTCTCTGGCTCAAAGGATGAGACCATTAGGGTTTTGAATGCAACCAGTGGTCAACTTGTGGCAGGTCCATTTGAGGGACACACACAATCAGTATCCTCTGTTGCCTATTCACCTGATGGAACTTTTATTGTCTCTGGCTCAAAGGATGAGACCATTAGGGTTTTGAATGCAACCAGTGGTCAACTTGTGGCAGGTCCATTTGAGGGACACACAGATACAGTCACCTCTGTTGCTTATTCACCTGATGGAACTTGCATTGTCTCTGGCTCAAATGATGCAACTATCAGGGTTTGGAATGCAACCAATGGTCAGCTTGTGGCAGGTCCATTTGAGGGACACATAGATACAGTCACCTCTGTTGCTTATTCACCTGATGGAACTTGCATTGTCTCTGGCTCTTGGGACAAGACCATTCAGGTTTGGAATGCAATCAATTGTCAGCTTGTGGCAAGTCCACTTGAGGGACACACAGGTTCAGTTTACTCTGTTGCTTATCTGCCTGATGGAACTTGCATTGTCTCTGGCTCAGATGACAACACCATAAAGGTTTGGAATGCAACCAATGGTGCCATTGTGGCAGGTCCATGTTAGGGACACACATATGGAGTCATTTCTGTGGCCTATTCACAAGATGGAACCCACATTGTCTCTGGGTCATGGGATGACACTATCACATGTACAGTGTGGAGTGTAGAAGGTCTTCTCTCCCATGGTGATTTAAATGAAAAAGATGGTTGGATCAAATCTTTTAATGGTGGCTGCTTTGGTTGGATTGCACCTTGGAATAGGAAGCTTGCTTACTGTCCTTACCATTCTTTGATGATAACTCCTGACAGAACTTGCCAACTTTCCATTGATCAATCCTTGTTTGGAGAGTCCTGGGTATCTTGTTGGAAATGATTGGCTTGTGCAGTCTCTTGGTTATGATACTTGGTCCCTCATACATGTTGTACTGGTACATTGCTCTTTGCAGAATATATAGTGATACTGAAACAAATTCAACTGCCAAGCGTAGTAGTATAAAACCATAAGGAAGAAAAACCAGAAACTCAAATACTGAATACCGCTAGAGAAACAAAAATCACAGACACAAAACCTATATAATAATCAAAATAATCAACTCATCCTCTCATCCTCTCGCCACATGTGTACGGATATTACCCCCACTATGTCCAGACTCTGACTCAACAACTGCCTCACACACCCATATGCCTCATCCTCCTCACTTGAATCAGCCCACACATCCTCGTGTTTGGACTCCAGCTTTTTACTACCACCACCATGCCTCCTCGCTCGAGCACAATCCCCTTCCTCCTTCATCGAAAACGCCCGACTCCATGGCACAGTCCCCTCCCCGTCCTCATCATCTTCACCAAACAGTGCAGGCAGTGTCGGTGAAAACATAGGTTGTAGACTTATCTGCATGCTCTTGCGTTGCACCTTGACCGTACCAAAAAGGTGGTACTGACGACTCTGTCACATTGGGATTAGCATGCCCATTCCCAGTCATTGACTCGTTGTCGCAGTTTGTACCACAGGAGGAGGATTGACAGGTGGCGGTGGCGGAATCACAAATGAAGGCTCCGGGAACCACGATTGTAAGCCAGATGGCAATGGCACCCTTGGCTCATCATCCAACTTATAGAAATTGTACCATAGAATGACTAATGAGTGGGAGAAGCTCCAATGAGGAATGAGGAGTGAGGGATCGAATGAGGTATGAGGAATGGGGTTAGAGGAAGCTTAGTCAGTACAATCTCTATGATATCAGTTATTCTCTATAGTTAGACTTATGTTAGTCTCTATCACATTAGTGATAGGAAGTATGATAAGTAGTACATCATTAATACTATGAATCATCAACTAACTCCTAGAGGTCTAGTCATAGGAATTCTTATATAGCATAAGCTATATAGAAATAGTATAACTATCTCTGATCTTAATAACGACTGAAAGACGATATTAAATGAAGTAATATCTCTATCATTATATGATAGGTATCTCTATCGAAGATAGGTAATCTCTATATGTTCTTGATAAAGAACATTAGGTAATCTCTATTACAAAGTAATAGGTAAGAGATTTATTCAGTCTCTAATGTACAAACATAAGTGCATGTACACTCTATTAGGTAATAGACATAGTCTATTAGCTTATAGATACAGCTTAATAAAGCTTGTAATGATCGAGGATATGGACAATCATTCTCATTAGGATCTCTGTCCATAATGGTAAGTTGTCTGTAATGTTAATAGATAGTAAGTACAGCAACTGATGTCTCAAGTATCTGTCAAGTAACAGAATATCAGTAAGAGACATAAGATGAGATCTTTATATAAGGATAAGTCTCATGGATCTTGTTCTGTTGAGAGGTAGAAAAGACAGGTAAAACTCCTTTATAGGAGTGAAGGGAAATATAGGTGAAAAGCTCCTTTTTTATATTATGAGCTCTAAGGATGAGCTATATATACTAGATACAATGATTATCTAATACTACATGCTTTTTGTAATCCTGTTAGGGTTACGCCATGTTATGCCATGACTATATGACTATATGATTTCATCATTTCTATTTCTGCGCATATCTGAACTCCTCGGATA
>JBBPPC010000455.1:0-18093 GCA_038091775.1 Leccinum olivaceopallidum | reverse complement strand
GGAGAGGCGGTGGTGAGGTGCGTGCGTCGTGACGCGTCCGTTCCGGCACGCCGAGTGCAGAGGGTGAGTGGGGGAGCGCGCATGCGTTCGTTCGGACGCACTGCGCAGGGAGGGGGGTGAGGGAGACTGTGCGTGCGCGCAGAGAGGGCGTGGGTGAGGTCGAGGGCGGGACATGGAGGCGAGGAGGTCGAGGGGAGGGGAGGTCGAGGGCGTGTGCCCGTTCCCGTGCGCGTCCGTTAAGAGAGGGAGGGAGGTCGAGGGGAGGGAGTCGAGGGGATGAGGATGGAAGACGAACCGACCAGTAACCAAGTTACTATGGTCACGTGTCACGTCACACGTGAAGCGGTCTCGCATCAAAAATTTGCTGAAGAGTCCACCCATTAGGAAAAATACACTACATACACTACACTTTTATAATTACAATAACTCGGCTAAATTGTGGCGGCTGTGGCGCTGTTCCAAAAAGAGTGATTTGCTGATGAGTAGACGTTCTCCCCCTTGCAACAGTTTGCCCCATGCGTTAGCAGAAGTACTGACTAAGTGAAGAGTCAGTGAATTGATACTGCAAGTACTATTAATATCAAATTGGCCTTATCACGCGTTTAGCAACCAACCAAACTGTCTTCTTTATCCGAGTCATTATGATTTATGTTCAGAGGTGCCTGGGCTCTTGATCGTCCTTCACAAGTGGTCGCAACGCGCTTCTCGGCGTCGTCACCAATATCTTGGCAGATAACCGAGCACCCACTGTATCTTGTCAGATTCTCCCACACACCACCCGGCGCTGTGGCATCTCGCCACTTGATGGCTGTCTGGCAGTATCTGCGCCCCCCCATTTCCATCATTTTCGAGATAACGACCGGCTACCCGGTATGCCATGGTGGAAGGAGGGGAGCAGGCAAATGGCGAACTGACGGAACCATGGCATGATGGCATTCATCGACATACATATGATTCGTCCCTCGGATGCCTTGTGGCGCCTTCGCAAGGCCCCAGGATCTATACATGCACCGCTTCCACCGACTCAATGGTATTTCGACGGTCCTCGTAAAGCCGCATCCCATGACTGCACAGCAATCGAAAGAAGAAGAAAGAAAACGAGAAAACTGATCAGTTTGCCTCATGCTCGAACTTCTTTCGCCTATCTCTCACCAGAGAGGAGATGCCTCAACACGACGTACGAACTACAGCTGCCGGTCGCATCGCTGAAAGTGAGCATGGTACAGCTAGGATCCCCATTATCAATATCCGTCCGATAAAAGTCATCTGACTACCCATTTCGTGGTCGTCCGATTTCATGAAGTCTAACGCCCGGCTAGCCGGGATATGTTGACCGAGTTGATAACGTTACTGTCGTTACAGACTTGTAAAGAAAAGACAATGAATATACTAGCCAGGACGTGAGTGTGGATGCGATAATGGTTGGATCAAACGGTTCCCAGCCATGATTTCAGCAATCAGTCACATTGCTATCGACTCTATCAAGTTCCGCTGACGCCGCGGCGATCAGCGGGTCATACATTCATACATCATAACTTCAACGAAATGTGTTAGCGCCTTCGGGGTAGCGATGGGGTACTATGGGGGCGGAGAGGGCGTCTTCTCTTCGACCCTCATTCCCTTTCGTCAGTGGGGTACATAGTGACGTGATGAACCGCCCACTGGCAGTGGCAATCGTTATCGGCCCGCCTTCCACAGAGAACTTGGAACTCGGAGGCTCCATCATGATTCTCAAAATCTGCATCTGAATCGTTGCCGCAATCTCGACGATATCAAGCCCAAATGAATCAGGCATACGGATACACGAGTACTGGTGTGCTATCAGATGCTGATAGCGACGAACAAAAGAACGTGTATGTCTCACTTCAGAGCGACCGAAGCAGCGTGTCGGTCGGAAAAACTTGATCCGTTGAGCGCTTGATCAATGTCAAACAAGTAATCGGTTCTATTCGTGACGATCTAGTCGATCGCACGGAGAATCGAGGTGCAAGAGAGCAGGGACAAGCGAAAATGGATAGACGATATCGAGCCCAACAGCGGGCATGGTTTACAGTACTACATTACATTCACAATCAGTTATATTGTCACCAGCATGCCCGGATTTAGAAAATGAACGACGACGCCGTTATACATACGTTTCAAACTAAAATGTGATGACAATCCGAGTCCTGAGTCGGCCCCTCCAGCTCAACCGTGAATATGATTGACTCAGAACCTTGAACCTTGAAGCAAATTTGGATCTTGATAGTTGAATATCTTCGAGGAAGGGGTGTACCAGTAATTCATCACTCGAGCGAGTTCGCGCCGTCACTGCTCGGTTCGGGAACACTAGTAACAGCGACAGCGGACAAGACTTCGAGACCACGGCGACGAGAAACCCGTAAGCGCATGCAGCCATCGATAGCCGGCGAACTGAGGGGCTGTTGGGTTCGATACTCCAGGTAGTCCGAGTCGACTCTCCTTGCACGGCCAATCGTATGAGAATCGGGGCGCAGGAACAGGGACAAAACCAGGGATGATGAACCCAGACTCGGATAGGCAACGAACTTGAGGGATGTAAAACAGGAGTATTCACGTATCCCGGCCGATACTAGTCACTGGATTTTCATTACTAACCAGCGACCAGGGACACCGGCGGCACCCATACTTAGGCAACGTCAAGGGTATGGGTAACCCGTGCGGGTATCACACCCGTAGAGGTACTTACCGCTGCGGCACACCCCATACCCTACTACCATAAAAGGAGAATGCGGATGTTCGCATTCTCCTTTTATGGTAGTACCAGGTATGGCGCGGCGCATGCGCATTGGGCAACTTCCCGAACGGAAATGAAGGTGCAGTCACGAAGTTCCCTTCTATTCCGATGTTTACGATAAACCAATCAAGGTTCCGGTTCCCGATGCGGGGGATGAAGACCGTCGTCCGCGATTGCGCGTGCGAGCGTGCAGACTCTGCAGAGCGTACGCCCAAGACGGACCCACGTTCGACTCCGATGGACCGGAGACCGTTCGAATCAAGCAAAATCATGGTTCATTCGTTGGTCCGAGAAATGACTCGGACTCCATCCCTGCGGACACATGACAAGTCTGTAGCACTCTAAGCTCCACTACGATCGATCGACCGTCGATGCACCATTTAGAGGTCTCCAAGAATGTTGAGATTGAAGGCGACTTTTGGAATTTGAGACCGCGGTGACGGATTTCTCTTTCTCTTTGACTGTAGATCTTGAGACAAGTCCTGCGACGCGACGGGCGTGTGGTCTACGAACGGGCTTGATTTCGACAAGAAAAGCTACTATTAGTAGGAGTACCGTGGGAGTGTCGAGCTGAGGGGTATTCGCATATGCCATCGTCGAACTGTTGCCAGTGTTCCGGCCGCCGGAATCGAGGGTCTTTGAAACTTGAATGCAGGACTAGACTTGTCAGTTGCTACGCAATAATCACGCTTGTCCAAAAAAAAAAGAAACTTGAATGCAATCAGGAGTTTGTCTCAAAAGGACAAGTTTCCCGCAACTCAAAAGGATTTTTGGGACCTACATACTGCCATTATGCAATACCTTCCACTTCAACAAACAATGCACATGTCCATAAGTATTGAGTACATGGCATTCCAGACTGCGATCCAATTTGCCAAACCCAAGATTTCTTCGACTTCGCCGACAGCACGACTCTCTAGCTTATGCCTCTTGCAAATACCGTTGACTACGGTCCAGGCACTCTCGTGGTCCACGTTCCTTTTGTCTTTTTATTTCTGGTTAGACTTGAACCAGAGAATCGATGGCGGACACCATTGCGACAAGACTGGGACCTCATCTCTTCTTACGCCGGGCTTTTCTGTCTCGTGATCGTCTCTGTGTACTGTGGTGCATTTGGTTCACTGCCAGTACGTACTCACTACCCTCTTCGCTTTCGGGAGTCTGGGTATGACCGCCGAATCGTAGACTCCCCCGCATGCTTGGCACCCGACGAAACAGAACCTTCTCCAAGACGACGAGGACGAGGAGGAAGAAGACATTCTAGACCACTTGTCCTCGAGCGACGCATGGTTCATCCCGATCGTGAGTGTATGCGCCCAGTATTGTGGGTTGGCGAGCCACGCTGGTTCACGCATTTCAGGCGCTCCAACGCCCGCTCGCACGCTCGCTTGTATGTTTGCTCATCGTGGTCTGACAGTTTGGTTCCGTAGTCTTGTTTGGGTTGTACGTGGATCAATAAGGCAACATATGGAAGGTACATTGCGTCGTCACTTTTGGCTCTTTGCTTCTTCCTGCCAGTGCTCTTCGTCTGGTATGAACTGATCACGTGTGGTGGTAGCGTTAGTCTGCCGTGTCGTTGGCGAAATTCGTGATCGGGAAGGATAGATGGAGAAAGTTTGATCGGCACCGATTGCTCTTGCTCCGGGGCCCACTCGGTGCGTCGAATGCACCTCGTTTTATTGTCATGACATCATTTCATGCTCTTCAGAGACGTTCTCCATGTCGTTCCGGACGCCAATATTGTGGCTGTTGCCTCTAGGCATGCTCCCTTCCATTCTTTACAGCTTCTCTGGTGGATCTCGCAAGTCTGCATTGTTGACCGACGTTCTCGGGCTTTCCTTTTCGTTCAATGCGATGTCGATCCTGAAAATCGACTCGTTCCAAACGGGATACATCCTCCTGACCGGGTTGTTCTTTTACGATATCTATTGGGTGTTTGGTACCAAAGTGGTAAGATGCCGGGTCCCCGTGTTTGTCTCACGGCCCGCAGATGGTGAAAGTGGCGACCTCTCTTGACGTGCCCATTAAGCTTTTGTGGCCGAAATCGATGACATTTGCCACTGACAGACGGTTCACCATGCTTGGACTCAGCGACGTCGTGGTACCGGGTATTTTTATTTCTCTGGCACTCAGATACGACCACGCACGTGCAGAGAAGTGACGAACGTCCTTCAAGAAACCCTACTGCTTTGAGGATGCTCTTTGAACGGTTGAACGGTTGAACGCTTTGTAACAGAAATTTTACGCTGATCAATATACTTACTAGTAGCGTCGGACGCTCTGAACTAGTCGATTTACTTTTTGCAGTGTGCGTGGCATCCGTCGAGCGACCAGGCGATCGACCCGGATGCCGCTTTTCAGGCTCCGACTATGCCAAGCATTGCCAGTGAGCGAGCATCCGTAACGTGCAAAAATTCTGGGAAATGGATATTCCAAACGTTCAAACATGAAATGTTGGATGTCCAGTACATCTCCATTTATGGGTCTGTGTCGCCAGCATCCCTTCTTTTTTATTTTCTACTTCCCTGTACCGCCTCCTTCCCACACGAAGTCTTCTTTTCCCTCTTGGCTTCCACCCGCTCAGCCTTGCGGCTCGCTTCTTTCATCTCACACGAGTTCGAGATACGCAACCGCACAGGCGGCACAGACCCCGTGGACGTACTAATCTCAACATTTGCACCGTGCTTCGGCGCGTCGTTGAGCAACGTTCGCGCAGTACATAGTCTCCTAGATGAACAATGCCGAGGATGAACGCCCGAATCGAAAGCTCGTCGAGCGTGTCCAGGTCCGAGATCCTGGTTCATATGTTTCGAACAGAGCAAACTTTATCACCGGAGAAACTACGCACCCGATCCCTTGGTACTGCCTCAGCCATATGCATTGGAGTTGAAGATGCATTGGGGTGATAGTGGGGTCGCGGACCTGTATTAATTTGGAAATATTAACAACAATCACCTGTAGGACTGCCCGAAGCCTCCACGTTCCACCAACAACCTCAGTCAGCAAAACATAAACGACGGGGGAAATGAGCTCACCAAATGCAGCACCTGCCAACTGGTCCTGACAGGATCACCTTTCGACTGTGCCATCGGATGGGAGCGTCATTCTGGTCAGCACGGAGTCGGAATAGACTCGCTCGTTGTAGGAAAGCGGGTGAGTCGGTGACTCAGGCCTATACGTAGACATGTCTAACACTGCCATGCCCTTCTTGGTTGCGGAAATTCCTTCAACTCCGAGTCTCAAGATCTCACCTTTCCCAGTTGGCTGTTTCCGACATGAACTGCTAACAAAGGAAAATGCGGACGTCCGCATTTTCCTTTTTTAGTAGTTTAGTCAATCAAATCAACATTAGCCCTATCTGGATGAGCCGAGCATCGTTCGGGTAATAATTTGGGTGAGCGCTCTTCAGTTGAAATTCTTACTATATATCTTCAGGGATGATTTCGATCGCAACGAGAAAATCGGCACGCGCTGCTGAATGCATCCCAAATAGGTTTCCTGTGCCTGGCACAGGCCGGTTGCCTCCAATGGAAGAGGGATCGCATCCGAGTCTATGGCAAGTAAGTCGTGCGGAGTCGTTCCTTCGTTGCTGACATGTCCAGCTCTCGAAAATATACCTAGCGAAGTCCAGTTCCTCTTGCAGGAGCTCCACTCCGGTCAGAAGGTACGTGAACCATTCTCAGTGATTGCTCGACCCAATTTGTTTCAGTTACAAAAAGAGATCGCAAAGGACAGTCACAAATTCATCCGTCGTGCCCACCGTACCGATTCCGAAACGGCTGGCAAAGATTGCCGCCAACCCAACGAAAAGGTAACGCGGGCATTATCCTCCATCACTGACGAAAATATCGTTGCTTAGATTGATGGATTCGAGCCACGTCGAGTGATCTACAATTCCTCCGCAGCGCGATCTCATATGTTTAGTTACAGAACGCGCAAGAAGCGCTGGATTTCGTTCGAAGTCGATGACATGGACTTCGAGTGAAGAAGCCACCCACTGAAAAGGTAACGGCGCACACAGAGCATTATCCATCATTGCTGACGAAAAGATCGATGCTTTGATTTGATGATGTCGCCCAACGCACGCTTCGTCGGTGGGCGATACGATCGTGATACGGTAGCAAAGAGAACCCTTCACAGCCCCGACGCCGTCCAATGGAAGTTGTGCGAGGACTCCGAGCGAAACTGTACGAAACTGGGAAAAAATACATAAATGCCCTTTTTGGGTCGGTGGGATCCGGGCCAGTGATTTGATTGATACTGATAATCATAACCCACAGCCCTATAGGCACCCCTGGACCCACGCGCCCGGGTCATAGTTGGCCCGTAGCTTGGAAGTGAGTTCTATAGGCGGGATTACCAACAATTGAAAATTGAACGTCCAGCCTGGGGACTCTTCTGATCTGAGTCCAAAGTCTTGTTAAGTTTGCGCGGCTCGCTTCAAGGAATCCTGTGCGTTTCAGGGATGGGGTCGCGTCCCATAACTTATCTGTGGAATTTTCGATATCAAGCACTGGCACGATCTCTATCTACAGGTATGAGACTCTGTTCACTGTAGTCAATTTTCTGACCGTCCGTTAGCTCGTGTCGCATATCTCGCGTCATCATCAGGTAACGACACCATCTCCTCCGAGTTTTGAAGGTGGCTGAGAGCCTACTAAATCGGTGATCCCATCGATGCTACAGTATTAGCGCCTCGCGACCCATCCGAGTCATCTCGCGCCCACGAGTTCAAGTGATTCGCCCAGCTGGAGTCGGTATTATGTCTCGTGATAGAGAGCGTCAGTTTGGAAGTGTCAACATCGAATTTGGAAATCTCGCTCGAAGACTGGTTCGCCAGTCCTTTGCCACTAGTACTGCTTCAATATTAATGCTGATCTGAGTCGACCATACTCGAATTCTCGTCGCTTATTTTTCTTCCACCACATGGATCAACCATCTGGGCCGGCGGCGGCGGTTACTTGTACCAGATACGGTTCCTCCAGTACCACTTTCGAATATTGGCATCCTACTAACAATTCGTTTACGTACATCCTTACATCCCCTTATCGCATCGCATGGTCCCACGCCGGTGAAATAAAGCGAGGCCATACACTGACGTTCATATCAATATAACCTCCTGAGGGCAAACGACGACGACGTCAACCCGTCAAACGCCCACAACACGCCATACCACGAACGAGGACGTGATAATGACACATACATAGTAGCGTTATGCCGCACGCGACGAAGACGAGCAGGAACGAGAGCAAGTAACTCTAGGGGTGCAAAACAGGAATATTCCGTTAGTTGTTCGTTGACCCTCGTCTCTGCACGAACGCTCAACGAAAGAAATACAAAACCTGCGCACCAAATCTGCTTTATACCGAAAGATGGACACGAACAAACCATGCTCAGGACGAGCATATGACGGCGACCAAGCCCGATCCGCGCGGCGCTGTCCAACCCTGGGTTGAAGGACATGGCTCAGAATGATGGCCAACCAGAAAGAACCGACCACGTGATAAGCCACAGCGATCAAACACGAGGCCAGAAAACCTCACCCAAGCAGGCACAGGCATCGATTCACGAACAGCGGCCGTGACATCATGGTATTATCGGGTAGATGGATTCTCTCGGCGTCAGTAGTCGTGGTGTCTCGCCCTTTCCACATACAAGCCTTGGGTATATCGGGGCATAGAAGTTCCGGCCAGGACCTCAAAGATTGTGCGAAGGATGGGCGCTGTTCAATTTGACTTGGTGCCAATGGGCTGGAAAGGAAGTAAGACAGACATCTTACTTAGTAAAATGTATCCATGGATAATGCGAGCAACAATATGGGTGTACGCCGCAGGGTTGAGGTCTAGACGACACAGTCAGGCACGGAGTTCAAAACGAAATTGGCAATGGGAGGGCCCGAGGGGGATAACATGGACCATCGATGAGCTTGAACAATCGATCTGGATAAAGGCCGGCGGGGTGGGCGACAGATTCGGGTGTGTAGTAGACGGCCCGTATGCGGCCAATGCAGCTCCTTTTCTTCGATTCAGAACTTGACCACAGCGTGGAACCAGGTCATATTTGGTGTCTTATCCGATTGTTTCGGTCGCAAATGGCCTCTCGTCTGCAACCTCATCATATGTTCCGTGTTTTCGCTCGCTAGCGGTTTCGTCAACACATACCCGCAGTTCCTCGCAGTGCGTTCGCTTTTCGGTATCGCTATGGGTGGGATATGGGGGCTGGCTTCCTCTTCGGCTCTGGAGAGTCTGCCTGTCGAGTTGCGCGGTATCGGAAGTGGAGTCCCGCAGGAAGGCTATGATGTTGGTTACCTCATCGCAGCGGTCATCTACCTCACGATCGTGCAACAGTCGCCTCACACGTGGCGCACACTGTTCTGGTTTGGCGCCGGCATCTCGTTTCTCACTGCCGTTCTTCGTGCCCTCCTGCCCGAATCGCAGGTGTTCTTGCGCGCCAAGGCGGTCGAGCAAGCAAAGGGGACAACTACCCTCATGAAGACAAAGATCTTCTTCCACGAGACACAGGAAATGTTGAAACTTCATTGGAAATTGTGCATATATGAGGTCTTGTTGATGTGACCGGTGAGTCGCTCGCGGAACTGGGGGTGTAAAATCCCTGATGTTTTTCCCCTGTGCGTACTACGTAGGCTTCAACTTTTTGTCCCGTTCCAACTTCCTGGGATCAAGTCCCTCTTACTATGCTTTGAACGATCCAGTCGAGGCGGTCCACACTGGGTCACCACAAAACGACGCGACTCGCTTCACCCGCTCATCAAGCTTCTCAACTCTCGTTCGCCTCCCCAAAAGCACGCCCGTGCTTTTCACACATCTTCGCGTGTTCCCCATGACTCGACTTCCTACAATGTGGCCCAGATGCCTAATTTCCTCGTCAAAATACATGTAACACCGTGCTGCTTCGCCCACTACCTTTGTGAGTGGTGTTTGCTTTTTTTTCGAAGTTTTTTGCGAACGAGCCTCTCTTTTTCTAGGAAGCGCATGATATCGAAGAATCGGGCTTAATGCAGTCTCTTACAGATTCGATCCTTTTGGGCGACGTCGTTGCCGGCAGACATCGCCCGAAGACGAAGACCCCCCGTTGAGCACCGTGTTCGGACAAGTCGTTCATGCTTCCGGCTACGTCGCTCCTGGCGCGGGATACACCAGCTCTTCTGATGTCGCGCGTGCAGAGGAGAGGGAGCACAACGGCTGCAACAAAAATGCCTCCGGTTCCTTCCCCGTAAGATAATAGCAGACTCGGCTTCGCTTTCTTGTCTTTCTCCCCGGCTTCTCTCCTCCCCAATCCTCCACCCGGTTTCGCCATCCAGTCCCCAGGCTTTCTCTTCCATCAGACCGTTCACCGGCACTCGGCACCCGGTGGATCCAGCTTAACTGTGTCCGTCCTTGCGGCGACATCCCCAGCAATATTCACCCTTCTCGCAGATGACGTCTACCTTCCTTCCCTTTGTCAATAGGGTCGCAAAATTTAGGAGGGTAACGCTGGGAGAGTAGGGGGTATATAGCTTGCGGAATCGGAATTGCGATCGTGGTTGTAGTCTGTTGGTATGTTCGCACTTCATCGATCATCCCCCGCAAATGAGACTTCTAAATTTGATCTTCGGAAGCGGCAGAATTTCTGGATTACATAAGGTTGAAGTACCAAAAAAGGAGAGTGCGAACACTCGCATTTTCCTTTTGAGCACTGACGTCCAACAATGTTTTCAGTAGAGGGTTTGCGGGCATTCCGATATGTGTCCACCAATAACTCACCCGCCCTTCCACCAGCGATCCAATGAGCGTCGAGTTCATGTTCCTTCCGCCCTTCCACCCTGGTAAGAAAATTAATTTGTCTTTTGCCCTTTGTCATACATCCGCTTACGCTTCTTTATTTGACTCCTTTCCAGGATTCAATTACGCCTGCAGTCGTCCCTCCATGAGAAGCACTCAAATCACGTCTTACCTCACAACGATAAGGATTCCTTTTGCATATTTGGTTTTCCAAGGAATCTATTCAAGTTGGTCGAGGTGAGTGGCAACAATCTGCTCTCTATTCAGTTCCGCTTTCTTTTGGCACCTCCCTGGTCGATAGTGTGCAGCATTACTATCGATGTCGTAAATGAACTCGACGTTGCCAGTCAGGCGTCTAGTGGCAACCATTGATAGCACACATTATCTCTCATCCCCATAATATTCCCTCAACTGGTCCGACGGAAAAATATCCCCCTACTTCAGGCATTCAAGTACTGCCCTACAAGTGACTGGATTGTTCTCTACTTCATTCGAGGTGCGATGTCCCTGTCCATCCACCATTTCGTTTCCTTCATTCCCATCCAGCCATAAATCTTGTCAACTCTACAACCACTTACGCTTACGACCCTAGCACACGCCTGTATCAGCAGGTGACCTTCCCGTTCCAAACGGCGTCTATCGACTGCCAGCTTTTATAGCCACCAACCAGACAACATAAATATGATAGTGGACGTCCAACTAGAACGTGGAGCAGCAATACCCACAGAAGAATGCAAACTGAGTGAGATCCTCACCTGCACATACGTTCTTCGGTTCGACTAATTCAACAAATTCCAGTACCGTGACCCTTATTTCTCTATCATCAAACCCTACCGCCTGAGTCAAGGACATACTAGTGTGTGGGACTTTCTAGAGATGACTGCAGGAAATACCTGCCTTGATGGTCGGTTGAAAGGCTGAGGAGCGCGAAGTACAGGGGGGGCGGTTCATCTTGTTGACCCATTTGTACTACATCCCTAGAATTTATTCGTAAGTTCCTCAATATGACTCAGATTGACTCATCAACCGGTGAACTCGAAGCAGAGCGGCCGTTTGCTTTACCTAAAAAGACACAGCATAGCTTCAATGCCGTGAAAGTGGAAGCCGGCATGTGGTAAGGCCAAGCAAATGTGGCAAAGTCAACGAATGGCTCTTTCCTTTCATTCTCATCATTATAGCCCCTCATCTCATCGTTTTTTGACACTATGGCTAACAAAGGAAAATGCGCACACATCCGCATTTTCCTTTTTTAGTCTTGATGTCAGTCACTCAAAGCACATAGCAAAGAATGAGTGTCTACATATTGTCAGGGTTGAATTCGATCCCAACAGGAATATCTGGGCACGATGTTCAATGTCACCCAAAATGGTTTGCTCGTGCCTGACCCAGGCCAGTTCCTGCGATGCAAGGCTAACTCCAGTCACAGATAATTTTTGGAGGAAGCTGCAGGCAGATGGACTCATCTACTTTCTTCCCAACCCGCTGAAGGTACGTCTCAGCAAAACTGTGATCATCACTCGCTGCTAATTTCTCTGTAGCTGTAGCATCCTTTGACGATGGCAACCGTGAGAAACACCTCAGGGAAAGAGCAGCCGGCTGCGCCCGCCCTGCGGCCACGGCCGCTGGTGGTCAACACTGCAAGTTCCTGTACATATTGTCACATGTTTTTTTTAACTTATGTTTTTATAGATGAATTCACTTTACCGACTTGAACCTGCCGCTCCAATACCTCTGGAGCACCAAATGGCGAAGAACCACTACAAGACAGAGGCCCAAAATGCTACCCGCCCCCTCTTAACGCCCGCCCAGTGCTTTCCCTTCGCTTCACTTCCTGTCACGTATCTTCAACCAGATGAAACACCCACCCTTGCTCTTGAAAGAATTATGCTCAAACTGCAAGATGAAAACTTGTATTCTACATCAAGGAATCAGTGGAGATTAAGGCCTAGCCACGGTGTGGAGGATAGCACAGCCGATTTTTTCAATGAGGTACGTTGTCTTCAAACTGGACTTAGTTAGAGATAGCTAATAGCTTAGTCACTTTAGATTGTGGAGTGTGCCCTAGGATCCCTGCCTTCAAATCGCTGGAGATCTCACCATGCCAAGATGGTTCAAAACCATAGAAAGCCTGATGTGGTCCTGGTCTCCGCCGAAGATTCGAAGAAACCCAAGAATCTGTTTAGCTCTATCTTATCGTATGCGGAGATCAAGGCCCCAAATAGCCAGAGAAATGAATCTCAAAGACTAGAGGAGGCAAGGAGGCAGCTGGTAGACCTGGCCAGCCTCGTCACTTCCGTTCAGAGGGGCCGTCGTTTCTTTGTGGGTTTAGGACTGTGCAACTCTCAGCTTATGCTTGCCATCTTTATACGCGGCTGCAATATTCTGACCAGTACCATCAATATCAATGACGACCCAAAAACATTTCTCAACATTCTTCTCACTATCACCGACGCATCTTCTACTTGGATGGGCTTTGACCCCCGTTTTACCCGGCCCAACAAGGTCACCATTGATGGCCATGTTTATGATATCCCCCGTACCATCTTCAGGTCTCTCGGCGTTGATGGCAAAGGGACATCCGTGTACCACCTTCGTAAAGTGGATGAAGAGGGGTCTACCAAGAAGGAACTCGTTCTGAAGGAATCCTGGGCCAACGTTAACTGGCCCACCGACGTTGAAATCTATAATCTGATGAAGACCATCCCACCAGCCCCAATAACGTCTGAGGAAGAGAAGCTCTTTGGTCTATCGGACATGGGCAGAGTCTTTACAGATTCCATTTTTGTTTGTCAAGACTCTGATGGCGACTGGAATTACGTTCAAAATCTACCAGGGCTGCCTGTAGTGGAGATGGCGTACAGACCCCACTGCAACAACCCTTCTCATGAAGACGAGTGTGCCTCGGGACAATATCGCGATCGCTTATGCGAAGATTCAACTGCGAATATCCTGCAACGCATGCAAATTTCCATGATCAACATCGAGCCACGTGTTCACGAGAGTGTCCTTTTCCGATCAATCGGTGTTCCCCTATTTATGTTCTCATCAAGACGCGAGCTTTTGAATGCTTTTTTGGGCTATGTGTGCGGTAAGCGTATTATATCCCACATTACTGGATTGTAACTGATTAAGTCTAGCATTGTTTAATGGTCTACGTTTTGGTGTTATGCACTGTGACGTTGGCCCCAACAATCTCCTCCTCCGAACTGATGGGCTAGAGGTAGGCGATGCAGTACCTGATTGGCCTGAGCAAGAATGGATCAAGCGACCAGCACTACTGGCAGATTGGGGGCTAGGTTTAAAGACTGATGGTCTATCTACGAAAAATAGAGGAGGATATGGCTGGGTAACGGTAAGAAGACAACACTATTCTATTTGTGAGTAGGCTAATTAATTTTTGTGAAGGGTACTTTTCCTTTTATCGCTACAGAGCTCATCGAGCAAAACGGTCAATCATCCAAAGCGCATGAGCCACACCACGACTTAGAGTCCTTGTTTTGGGTTCTATGGATCATCGCAATCAACTACAATGGGCCCTATGGGAAACACCGTGCATGGATCTCTCCTGATGGGTCGGTATACAACGGGACATCTTTTAGATCTTCCTCTGCAGCAATAAGTGCTATAGGATCCAGCAATACATCAATGACGTTCTCCACTGTCGGCACCAAAGTTCCAGACAATACATCTTTATCTACTCCCTCCTTGTCTACTCCCACTCATCCCAACAACGACAACTCTCCTTCATCTCAATCTATACTCCATGCGATTGAAGGGCCCAACCGCGGATATGTAAGATATCCTCTTGATGATCCTCAAGCTGATTCGTTTGTACCTGTTTGGGCCACGCCTGAGCCACACGATAGCAGCTTCAAAGATGTGGTCGCTTGGAGACTGGGGGCTATGGCAGGGGAAACCCTTGGTCGCCTGGTAAATCCCATCAGCCCTTATTTTTTAGGTGGACCCGGTGGTACCGAATTTGCCGAGGGAATCAGGTCACTTGCCAAACGTATACGATGGGAAAGTTATATTGAAGGCAACAAAGAGAAGCTTCGGGCTCCGTCAAAACCTATTACACACGAAGAGTTCTACTCGATACTTCTACGCATGAGAGATGCTATTGACGATTCCGATAGGCCTACGGAGGAGGAGGAGAAGGCTGCCCGCCAGGAATGGAACACCCGAGCCGACCTTCAAGCAGCCAATTTCGAGGAGAAATTAGAAATAAAGAAGATGGAGAAGAAACTAGAACATAAGGAAGGTCCTTCTACGGGCACCAGACGAAGCAAACGCATTAGAGATTTGGACCGTGTCTCTAATTCTCACCATTCCAATAGTAAACGTCGAGCGGTTTCCCATTTCAACTAGGAACACTAAGTAGCTGGAATTTCTTTTTTTTCTGGTAGTTCTGCTTATTTATTACACCTTTTCTCTTCTCTTCTCCAGATTTATTGTATAATTCTTTGTTCTGTATCACTGGATATACGACTGCTGATGTCCTGGCTGACATTCTTCGCTACGTAGGTGGCTGTGTTGTAAACTTACTTTGTCACATTCTACTCCCATCCACCATACACTCCTTTATGCATCATTTGAATACCAATGATCCTTTACAGCAGTTTGCGAAAGTAATTGCAGTTGCCAGTTTTTTTTTTTTTGTGTGCCTAAAAAGGAAAGCCCCTCAGCCAGCGTGCCCGAGCCCGATATCGAGTGAGAGCTTTCATCAAATCCACGTTGATCGACACCATGGCCCGCAAGAAGACTTGTTCGTCTGCGAAAGGCAAGGTAGAAATACCATCTTCTAACCTCAAAATAAAGTTCCGGTATCCGGAAGGCTGGAACAAGAGTAAAGCAGCCATGCCGTCTGGCCCGTCTCAGACTCAGAGCACGAACTTGGAAGTACTTGAACATACCTCCGACGTGAAAGATACCTCCAAGAAGATCACAGATAGGTTGTATGAAAAGGTATGTGAGGTTGTAGCCTGCATATATCCAGCCTTTTGATCAGTCGAAAGCACGACAACCCAGATTCAGACTGTGAGATCATTCAGGATAGCAGGACTGTGACTACAACTGTCGTCACGAATCAACATGAAAAAGCTGCAGGAGGTAACTGGATCTCAAAGTGATAATGTGTTATTTATCCAACGGTTGGTCCCCAGGTTCGTCCAACTCGCCCAAGTTCATCCATTTCCATACCACCGCATACAAGCGAAAGGATCCCATCGACGACTTTTTGGATGAAGATTCGAGTGACGAACTCAATCTTACCAAGCCAGAAATGAAGAAGGCGCGCCGTGACACCATTCCGAAATCAAACACCATGGCCGCTGGAAATTCGAGACCTAACAAGAACACCAAGGAAGACTCGGATGCTCCGAGTTGTGAATTCACTGTCTATCTCCAGGTATGGTCGACTGCGACGGCAACTGAGCCAAAATGATCCGGACGGGCTGCAAAAACAATTATAACAACGTCATCCGTCAAGAAGGGTCCATTCAAGTTTGATACGTCCCGTTCCTTCACCGAGTTTCAGTCCCAGGTTGCCGCTGCACTCCCGTGTCAAGTCACACTCTTGCCCGTGCCAAAATTTGAATGGAAATTCGAAAAAGAAGCTTGGAACGCCCCGCGAAAGAAGATAGCTGATGCCGCCGGCTACGAGGCACTCGTTGATGCGATCAAGAAAAAGCGGGCGACAGAGAATATCGTCATTTGGCTGTATTTACCTAAGCCTGCGAAAGAAGAGGATGTAAGTTCAAATGTTTCCGTCATCGGATGCTTATCTTCAATACCTCATAGGATTGGGACACTGGGCGATCGGATCATATTGACCATCCGTTCGACTTTGATGAAGAAGACGATGCGGTGGAGTCAACTAAAGGACTCGTTGTAAGTATAAATAACTTCCTTGGTATGCAAAAATCACAGATTTGAATGCGAGGCTGGAATGGCGGAAAAACGGAGCATTGCTGTAATTGCACTCGAAAACAAGTATCCAGTTGGGAACTTCCCGATGTTTCCAGATAAACGTATTTGGCAAAATAAGGGGACAGGTAGCTATTTCGAACTTACCAAGTTGCGTATCAAGGTATGGGCAAATGGAATTGTGAGTAATGACTTCGTTTCATTGCATTATAAATACTTATTTTTTGATGGAGGCGTCGAAAACAACCGACTTATCAGCACCGCCAACGTGCTCCTACTTTACAGAGGATAAACAGCTCAAAGTAGTACCAGCTGGTGCTAGTCCTTCTGGACCGGCCGCCCAGGCTTCAATGGCGTCAAATGTGCCAGTGGCTCCTGATGTGTACCCTTTCTATGCGCCATCGCCTGCCAGATATCATCCACATCATCCACCGTACTATATGCCACCTCAGGCTTACGGTGGCATGCCACCCATGCCGCCACCTGGATATCCTCAAGCTTACCCATACGTACCTCCGCAGTACATGCCCAGTGGTCCCGCAATGCAACCACCGCCCTCACCTGACAAACTCAGACATTTGCCCGACGTATCACTTGCAGAGTTCTGTGCGGAGTATGGAATCAGTGAAGGTGATCAAGCAAAACTTGCAAAGCTTGAATACCGACCAGGAAACAGAGGCGTTGAGCGACTTGATGAAAGGGACTGGCAAGACATTGCATCATTCACTAGGTTAGGTTGGGAGTCCTTTTTGGCTGCTCACCGTGAATCTTGCAGAGTGATGGTTCGCTCTCGCGATGTCTAGATACCTTTTGTGTGCGTTGTACACTTTCCTTCACAGGTTTTCCCCTTTTCTTGGGCCTTGGCACTGTATTACGAGACATAGATGAAGGATGAAGGACTACTTGCTACTACTCGACAATATTGTACAATTCAGGCTGGTATTGTATCACAAAACGTAGACGTTGAACAAAGTGCTACTCGACAATATAGCCTGCATTCTTGAACCATTTTTTGGCATGCTCGGGCATAATACAGCTGGTTGCTTCTATAAGTGATTCAACCGGATCCTCAATCCGTCGGAGGGACATATGCTTTGACTTATAAACCCAGTAAGTGGATATAGTGCATGGAACGTGTAGTTATCAGGAAAACTCACGAGCGCTGAAGGACTCCTCGATCGGAGTGAGATCTGGTGAGTATGGAGGCAAAAAGAGTAATATGCAACCTAGGAATCTGCGGTCAGCTTCGTTGTTATTCTTCTCCGCAGAACTGACCTGCATCCTCAACCAATTCTCGGAGTTCAGGGCTATGATGAATACGACAGTTATCCAAGACTATGACCGAGTGAGGTTGCGGAAATGGATTTATATCAGGCAACTATGCATATAATCAGTCATCGGATTGACACACCATGATATAATAGATACTTACAACCTCTTCAAGCATAAAATCATAGAATTCGTCGGCATTGTACGACCCAGGGATGGCTCGAGCAGCAAGATAACCTTCATTTGTCATTGCGGCACATAATGAAAACCGATGTCCACGAGCAAAAACGTCTACAATGTGTGCTCGCTGGCCACGGGGTGCTCGTCCATAATGCCGGGCATAGGTACGCTCGTTTTTGCTGG
>JBBPPC010000454.1:0-18096 GCA_038091775.1 Leccinum olivaceopallidum | reverse complement strand
AAGGCGCATGTGACCAAGTTGCGGTGTTGTTTTTGGTTGGTTCCCGGATCCGCGGCGGTGAGAGGGGCCGTTCACCGACTCACACCTTCTCTCAATATCACCAATTGATGTATGTAGTATCAAAGTACGTACTCCATAATCTTTTGCTTGTCAAGTGGGAGCTGTTTTATGTCATCCCAGCAACACAATTGTAAGGAGGGCAGCAGTGGTCTCTCGCATGCGGCTTCGCCTGTGACCTGAAACGCAATCAGATTCCCTGCCTCGCACTAGCCCCGCGGTGATGGACAGTACTGCGCCGGAAAAAAATTCGTCACCATTGGATTCCGATGCGAATGAGGCGTCACACGCCGAGCCGATGAACGTTGACTCCGAGCCTGTACTAGAGCAGCGGAACATCCTTTGGAAGCTATCACCACCAGAGCCCTCGTCGAACTCCAGCTGATGCCTGAGAAGCTGGGGCACTGGGTTGATGTCGCTGGCTTGTTGATCGAGTGGGCAGCAGGACGTACGAGCCCACTGCTCTCCGGAGTGTTTTCTGACACACATGATTTTTTTTCTCTCATTCAGAGTTGCTTGATGTCTTTACACCATCCTGCTCTGTGGTAGCATCACACTGGTGGACTTGGACTGCACATCCTCAGCTTTTTTTTTTTCAGCAGCCGGCTTGAGCCTGAGGCCCGTGGTCTGTAAAAAATGTTGGTCAGACACTCAGTGTGCGGGGTAACTTTGTCCGCAACCACCACAGCTCCAGTTCAACATGAGCAATCAGGTAGTTCATTGTTCGCTCTTGGTACCACTGCGGTGCTCATACATCTTCTTTCGTCAGGAGGAGACCGACGTGATCTCGACGCTGACAGGTTTCTCGCTCAACAGCGTCCTCCAAGGCTTGTCACTGCCGACGGGCTCCGGCCTCAGCAGTAGTCTTGGAATCAGCGGAGTGCCTGTGTTGGAAGCCTCACAAATTTACAACGACAAATGGGACGAAGACGAAGAAGCGGTCGGCGCGCACCAAGGGGAGGATTACGAGGACGAAGTCGATAGGGAGTCGGTGGCTGGTGACGTCTTCAAAGTCGAGGCTCAGTCTCCCCTCTCGATGCGGCCCAAGGAGAAGCGTGTGCGAATCGTGAGGCGGCTCATCGAGAGACCAAGGACAGTCTACGAGCGGTTGCCTTGCTTTGAGAAGAACAAGGTTCTTGATTTTTCCGACTTGCTCAAAGGGTACACAGGAAAAAAGTCTAGGATAACAAAGCGGCCCCTCACTGGTAAGCGAGGCTTCCCCTTTATGACCATTATTGACTTTGCTCAGCCGAAAGCATCTATCCACGCAAGAGAAACGTGCCTCGAGGCTTCCTTGAGGCTGTTGCAGGCGATGCTCAGCGTCAGAACGAAAGCAAACGCGTGGAAAAGGTTGTTTCAGCCGGGAGCATCGAAAATGATCTGGTGAAAGCTATCGAGGTGACGACAGCATCGCTTCCACTCTCAAGGGGGGTTGCTTATGTGTCCTAGGAGCGGGAGCATTCGTCACTCCCTATAACGCTTCCTCTGCACGACAGAAGTTTCGACCTCGTGCTGTTGTCAATTTGGGAAGAGGATATCGTATACGGACCCAGCAAGATCACACGAGTTCCAACTCAAGAATCAGACGACTTGACTCTTCCAGCGAACAAATCCCTCGAGTCGGGTGCGTGGACCCAGAGTATCATTTGGGGCCCCGGAGCCCCTTTCCGTGACTTTACACACTTGGAATTGAACGAGGATGATCTTGTGACCGAGGAGCGTCCAGCGAGTATGTCTTGACCAATGTTGCTGGCAAATTAGGCACTCAATTTTTTCTTTCAGCCGTGGAGACAGTAAGACCACGGAGAAGGTTGAGAACGGATAATGCACAGTCTCGCGATAAATTCAACATATCTAATGACCACATGTACGAAGTTGCCAAGGAAGGTGGCCGGCATCGTGTCCGTCAAACATTTGGTCAACTGGTTGTCGAACATGCATATCCTGCGCAGAACTACAATTACCCTTTGTGAGTTTTCCAATCCTCTTCTTAGCATATATTTGACACCATTGCCTTCAGTTCAAGACCCGGCTTTCCAAACAAGAAGCACGCTCCTTCCACCGGCCGGCCTTGCAGTTCCCTACCAATATCGAACTCCGCTTCAGTAAGGTACGAACTGCGAAGAAGAAAAAGGATAAAGCAGGGTGAAAGATTGGGAAAGGCGGTAACATCGGCGAATGACTACACAGGACTAGCGATTTGACGCAGCAATTTTGTCCTTCGGGAATACTCTGTGCGTCTTGCAGAAGCCGGCTCTCCTAGGTCGAGTACGTGCTCACCATATTGCAGGAGGAACATCCTCCCATCATTCCAAATTTTGGTATGGGAAGTATTCTTGTCAACTATTATCGCAAAAAAGACGAGAAAGATGATTATATGCCAAGGGTAAGTTTTGGCTGATCACAACGTGTCATAAACAGGGATAACCTTCCCCAGTTGGACCTTGGTGTCCCATTTGTACTCAAGCCACAGGACGAGTCATCGTTCATGAAGCTTGGCTATGTCTATCCCGGTCAAACCTTTCCCGCTCTTTACAACAATCTCGTGCGTGCGCCGTTGTTCCGCCACAAACCCTATCCTACCGATTTCCTTGCTGTGAGGTACGAACTCTGAACTTTTTGTTTGCTACACAAGCCAAGGTCATGCTTCGGCTGCACGGCGAGGGCGATCCAAGCGGAAGAGGCGAAGCATTTAGCTTCATTCGCATATCCATGAAGGACATCTTTGTGAAAGCCGGCGAGGACTATGAGCAAAAGCTTGGTACATCGATCGTTTCCTGCCATAGTTTACCGTTGAGCAGACTTTAGCCGAAGCCGAAAATCGGCCCAAATCTGCTCACAGGTACAACGTCGCCGAGCAACAGCAGATCTACAAGTCCGAAATCGAGAGGATATGGAAGGCGCAGTTCGACTCGCTGAGCCGCAAGGACGAGCTGCAGTTGACGCCCGAGGATGAAGCGCCGCCGCCGCCGCCGCCTGTTCTCGACATCAAAAAGGTCGCACAGAGGCAGGGGTCGATGAGAATGGACACTCCGCTTTCGCCTGCCATGTCGCCTGCTCCCGGGCATCCTGGTTCCCCCGTGTATAGTCGAGGATCATAGTTGGACCGGGACCGCGAAATGAGCCTCGGTCCAGAGAGTAGCCGCAAGGTGTTGCGAATAAAGCGCTTGGTTGGTTCAACACACACACCCCTGTTTCACCGAGAACCTCGGGATTCATTGTTCTTTTTTTCCAGGTCGACGACGAATGGCAAATGGAATTCATCCATGATCCGGCCGTCATTCGCGCCTATATCCGTGCACGACAGCTGATCGAGGAAGAAACGACGCTGGCCGACAACCTTGCGCCGACGGGGGACGCGGACACGGACAAGCGGTACAAGAAAAGGTGCGTTCCCTACCTCCACATACGCTTGTTATCACGGATGCTTCCTGACGATACTGTTGTAGGTTGGAAGAGCGTATTGCGAGGATGAAGAAGAACCAGGAGCAGCGGCTGCACCGCAAGAACGCCAAGAACGTCAAGGAGGGAGGGACCCCGATGCAGCTCAGCCGGCCGCTGAAACCGGATACAACGGTAATTTTAAGATCTATGGTCCTTCTGCGCATGCTCACTTGCCTTGCCTTTTAGCGACGTTGTGGCCACTGCAGTCAAATGGGACACATGAGTGCGTCACCTTTTTTTCTTTCTTTCTTTTCTCGAAGAATGACGTGACGTGATCTTGGCAGAGACGAACCGCAAGTGTCCTCGGTGGGCAGAGTTCAACAGCGGTGCGCCGCCCGTTCCTTCGACGCCGTCTGGTGCAAGTCCGCCGCCCTTGTCGCGTGCCTCTTCGTGAGGTGCTTGGTGCTTTCGGACAGGTTTCCAAGGTCTCCGTCATGTTCGACCCGCAGCAGTCTGACGGATCATTGGCTCCCCCGGCGCTTAGCTGCCTCTGCTCCGTTCTCAAAGCTCTCCCTACGTTTGCCTGACGCATCGTCCTCGCCACATCTCTCAGCACTGCTCAGCCCCAGCGAATCCACGCCATCATCCTCCGCATCCACACGACGCAACCTACCCGGTGCAAGCACCGACCGAGTCCCATCTACCGGCACTTTCATAGTCACACCTAAGGAATTCGGGACATGGGTGGAGAACCTAGTTTGTATAGCAGAGGTGAGTAGGTTTCTTTTTTTCTGCGACGGTTTTTCAGCTGATTGTACCGTATCAAGACCGAATATTCCCTTTCTACCGATCTCGCGCCTCTGACTGCCCCTTCTCTCTTGGCACCCACCTACGATACTCTGCTCAATCCCCTTCTCACACTTTTCACAGATACGCTTTCTTCTTCTGTCGATCTGCACTGGGTAGATTGCTCATGGCTACAGCCAGTAGTGCATCAAATTTAGTAAACAACACAATAACAGGTACTGGCCAAGGCGTAGTTTGAAGATATCTTGCCACAAATGAGCCCACCTTTTCCGGTATCACACTCATTGAAAAACATTTCCTCCGAGCGTTGGATGGCTCGATGCAATTTATCCATTGGGATACAGTACCTATACAGAGTATCAATTACCACTTCCTGCAACTGATAAAGTTGGTACCAGATGGCATGAATGCGTTTTTTGAGATATGTCGTGTTTGCACGGTCAGCGATGAACTCCTTGAGCTGTTGAAATTCATGTGCGGAACCAGCCTCGAAGCCTCGCGAGTCATGGAAGACGAAGTTGTCATTGCTCCGGAAAATCAATTCATTCTCGATGTCGTGTTTTCCGCGCTAGTATGCATTGGTAAAGATGCCCGTCGAGTCCGAGCCCCATATGTCATACTCACCCCGCTGGATCCCTCGACCTGGGTCAGATCAATCTGGTCGCACGTTTCAGTAGGCCGGTCATCCAATGTATCGAAACAAGCGCACCTTGTTGCCCTCTCCATCATAGACCTCCGGGTTTTCGGTAGTGTTACAGATCGCGCGGAGAATGGTCGTTTTGCCAGCGTTCGCGCGCCCAATGATAAGGATCCTGAAGCGGCCAAATTTCTCTCGGATGTTTTCAAAACCGCCGGTCTGGTTTGTCTCTGAGTTGGAGTTGGAGTTCATATCTAGATTCTAAGCCTGAGCCTATTGTCGAAGAAAATGTTGAACGTGAGGGTGAGGGAGGAAGAAACCAGTGTGCACGTCGACCGGATCGAGCCCATCTACTTCCGACATCCGCTCCAGCGGCAGTGGTCGGGAGTATTTGAGATCACATTCGTCCGAAACATCCGGGTTTCGGGACGGCATCATGGGGCATTGAATATTGAACGAGCAAGCCTCCAATGGGGCAGGACGTGTGTGCGGTTTCGAGCCTGTCGAAAGTCCTTCTCAGGGGGCTACCCGACCGCCGAACTTCTAGGTAACATCCGACTGTATCACTCAAAGGGAGTCTAGTTGCATCCCCAAAGCATCCCTTGTACTTAACACGTAGTAGTGACTCCGGGTGCTCAGAGTCCGCCAAATTCGGTCGAGAACGGTCGGGGAAGGTGGTGAGACCGTAACAGGAGCGATGATGTGCTTGATGAGATCGCTCACAGTGTGGTTCCTTAAGGTGAATGAGACTACCTTTGAGAAACGCCGAGATGGTACAGCGAGGTCGATTCAGAGAGGTTCGAGTCACTGATCGCCATTTGAGTTGTTTTAATGTCTGGTGTTCAACTGTGTTTTAACATGGCTCGTCTTCGACGCGACACCAATCCCGCCCCCGTCGCCCCGCCCTCCGTATATTCGCGACGGGCACTGTCTTCCTCACCCACTCACTGCTCGTACACTCACATCCACTCCCAGGCACTGTATCTCGAGCACAGTCCGTACTCACTTCTCGCGGCGGTCCTGCTCAACATGTTCTCGCACTCCTCGCTCAGCTCGCTGCAACAGTCCCAGCAACAGGCGACGTCGAACCCATGCTCATCTCATCCCTCGGCGCTAACCCAGAAGCCCTCCGCCTCCGCGACGCCCTCGAATCAGTAGGCGTACGCACAAAATACTGCAAAATCTGGCCAAACCTCCGCGTACCCACCGCATGGGTCGTCCACGCCCGCGACACCGACGCACGCACCGTCATCAACCCCCTCCCAGAGGTCTCGCACGAAGACTTCATTGTCATCCTCGCTCCCGTCCTCGCTCCAGAAAAAAATTCGTCGGATTTCACCTACCACAGCCTGCGTCCAACGCTCCCACCGTCCCACACGACCAACAGTCCCCCTCGCCCGTTTCCCTGTTTCCAAACTCCCTCGCCCCACCGTCTGCACCGTGTCTGTCTCCGTCGAACCGTCCTGCCACCTCGACGAACAACGCGCCCCCGCCCTCACCGCACTCTTACAGCGTCCCCCGCCCGAGTCTGCACTCCCGCACCCTCGCCAACATCATCGGCGTAGATGGTCTCGCCCGCGGACGAAAATGGCGCTCCAGATGCGTCATCTCTGTCGATCTTGGGCGTCGCGCTCGTGACGGCGTTCATGCGGTCCGTCCCCTCCCTCACAACGTCCGTCCCCTGATTTAAAAAGGTCCTGCTTGACAGATTCTCCCACACGTCGAGGTCATCTTCCTCGTTTCCACCCTCCCTCGCTGGTCCAACTCAGCCCGGTCAACCTGCCTGCAACCTCCCCCGGCGCTGCACCGACCTCCCGCGCAATGATCCTCTCCCTCGCGCGCCATGCCCCACCGCACACCCTACTCGTCCTCAACGCCGGCCATATGGTGCCGCACTGCTCAGTCTCCGCACGAGCGAGTACCTCCAAAGCTCGGGGTGGAGTCAACCTCAAACCTCCACCACGACAATCGCGCTTCCGATCACGCGCACCGTGACTCTGTGATTTCGAACGACTCGCGCGCGTTGAGAGCGTGCGGTCTGGTTCCGATTTCTGGGCGGGGTTGGACGGGGGTGCGGGTAGTAGAAGTGGGAGTGGGAGTGGGAGTAGCGCAGAGGGGGGCACGGCGGACGCGTCGTGATGCGCTACCGCGGCCTAGTTGGGAATCGTTTCATCCGATGGACGACGAAGAGGAGGATGAAGAGGGCGTGGAGATGTGGGCACGGAAGAAAGAGAGAGGTGCTGACGCGCAAGTGGTGCGTATGAACGGACATGGTCGTGGAGACATGGACGGGGAGGGAGAGGGAGACGGGGACGAGCAGCCCCTACGACGCGTACAACGCACCTAGGTCCACTCCTTCTGCCTCTCGCCGCCGTCGTCGTCGATAGCGAACCGAGATGGCAACGACAACGACAACGACAACGACAACGACAACGGCAGCCTTAGCTCCTTCTGTGGCAGCAAAGGCACCCCGCCGATGCTGGCAACGCCCCACGACGCCTCAACTGCCCCACTCGGCCTTTCCGCCCATGTGTCTCCTCTTGAACAGCAAGAATCTGACCAGCGGCTTCCCGGCGGTACCACCCCCATGTACGCTCAATATGCACCCTTTTGCGACCCACGACGTGACTGTGCGTGCTGGCTTTTTTGAGGCGACCATGGGTTGTCAAGTTTACGTGCGAATTAAGTTTTTGGAGGAACGGTCAAGACGGCGGCAAATCCGTCCACTTCACAGCGCATCAAATCAAATGACATCCCCTTTGTCATAGGGATGAGTCTCGTCAGTGCGTCATCCCGCTCTATGAGGGGTACCTTTTGTTAACCAATTCAAATGCTATTTACCTACAGCCGGGTTCATGGCGTCGTATGCGATCGGGGAATTGATGCAGAAGAACCGACGGGGGGCGGACGATTTAGTGGATAGCTAGAACCACGTTCGTATCCGTCATCTATGCGGGTTTGTTATGCTATGGGTTCACTGACGCACTGCCGACAGTACTTTTCGGACCGAGACGGATGGAGGTGGTGCTCTGTCAAGATCTGAGCGTCTGAGCGGTGAAACAGGTGTTGCGCCCGTCGCGGATCCGAACCAGCAACGGATGGCGGAGGCATTGCGTCGGCGCTCGTCCCCATCCTCGTCGTGTTCCTGCTCGTCCAACGATGAGGGACGCGCATGTAAGAGCGAAGATCGGAAAAACGACAAGCTGGCTCGCAGGGTTACGCAAAGGGAGAAACTGGAGAGGTAGGAGGAGAAGCGGGCGAGGAAGGCTCGTGGTGGGAATAGCAAACAGCCTTACCAGCTGGATGTCACTGATATTTGAATGCGAGGAAAGCTTTCGAGGGAGAAAGCGGGTTGTATCTATACCATGTCAAGTATCATCATTGAATCCATCTTAAAAAAGAGGCAAAACTCGCCACGAAGTTTAAGCAGACCGCCGCGACCACCGCGTCCCTCCCCTCGCTTGCTATCCCCGTCGCCCATCCCGCATGTCTGTCTGCCCAGCCTGTGTTATGTGTTACGGTTGCCAATGTTAGCAATGTGTGCTCCCTCGAGCGTGACAGCCTATTATTTGGGCAACAGCTCTGATGTCACAGACTGTCATAATGTTACACAGTCTAGCTTCAAGGTTTGGAATGTAGAATTAACATGTTGGAGCAAAAAAAAGTAAAGCTACTGAGACAACTAAACATATTGCACGAGTCTCGGAATTTGTCCCTCGACTCCTCTGTCAGCCATAACGAATGTTGGCCCATCCTCACAGCTAATTTCTCAAATTTATCATTTGCAACAGCTACTTAATGGCTTGCCCACTCATCTGCCACTGAATCTGCTTGAGTCCACATACTAGTACTTTGGCCTTGACATGGAGCTTGTAGAAGAAGAAGGTGAATGGTATACATTCAACCGAAACCTCGAAGTTTGTTTTGAAACACACAAGAATGGTGGCACTGGTGGCATCATTTTTCAAGAGAGAGGAGAATGGTATGACAAACTCATTCAAATGATCAAGATTATGGTCAAGGCAATGTTGAGTGAAAAGGAGCAGGACTTTCTGCAGGAGGTGTGGCCTGTGGGTCAAGTGCCTCATTAAGGCAGCTGAACTACAAAGGGCAAAAGTTACAGCTAAGTGAGTCCTCAAATCATGGGGCACTTAGTACTTTGGCATTGAGCAACATGTCATGTAGACGAAAACACTGTATAGACAATGAGGTCAGTGATGGTGGACAGCCCGCCCATGGCCCTGACTCGGAGCCAGTGACAATTGAGTTACTGGATACCTTACTGGGCTTTGAGTCCAATACCAACAATGTAATGCAGGCACCAGATGGCAGAGACCGGTTCAGAGATGGACTCAGAGCAGGAAAGTGACTTGGCAATGCTGAAAGGATCATTACTTAAAAGAGCTAGAATCATGGCAACACGTCAGCTCACCTTTGATGATCTGAAGTGGAAGCAACTTGAGACAGCAGAGGAGATAGCAGAACAAAATCAACAGCTGGCAAAGGAGACTGCCGAGTCATGCAGAAGGGTCAAGGAAGCAGAGGCGGAACAGCAGGCACAGCAGAAGCTCGAGAAACGACAGCTTGCTGCTGTCCAACAGCAGCATTTGCGTGACAAGAGGCATGCAGCCAAAGTCAATGATTGCAACACCATTAATACAGTGAGTCATTTTGCATGAAAATGAAACAAATAAGACTTAACTGGAGCAGGTGCTAAGAGACCCGTCATGGTCCGAGTCAATGGACAGTGGTTCAAACACGAACGTGGATGTGGTCGCAATTTCATGTTCTGACCATGTGGAGTGGAAGAAAGAGTGCTGTGGCAAAAGAGGGGGGACCAAACAAGTGGCCCACATGCGAATAAACTGTTACCATCCATTGCTGTGGGTCCACATCAATATGGCAGCCCAAAGATTCAACTGGTTGCCCACTGCAATGGTGAATGCTCTCCAACGAGAGCATCCCAAGCTTTTCTCATGTCTTAACAAAGGCACTGTCTCAAAGTGGATTGACTTGGACAAGGCCAAACGTCAATGGTCGGCCACCACACTCCACAATGTTGAAAATGGACACATGCTCTTGGGTTCTGGTCACTCTGGCATTCTTTCATTACACCCACACGTTCAAGCTATAATTGTTGAAAAGCTTACAAGTCTCCGCAAGTCTGGACTCCCCATCAACATTGTTGTCAGCAGATCAATCATGCTTGCGGTTATTCAAGATTGTGTTCCTGAGTTGCTCACAAAATTTAAATGCTCTGAGGTATTTTCAATACAATAACCCATCTGACCTCAGAAGAGACATGCTAACATTCATGTCTAATATCTATGCAGAAATATGTATGAACTTTCTTTGACTCAGTCCTCAACTGGTCACCCCGAAAAGGCACTCAAACAGCAGCAAAGCTTCCCACTGATTTTGAGGAGAAATGTGAGAAGGTGTTTTTCCGTCTTGTGTATGTTATGAAATGGTATAATGTGCCGCCAAAGGTATGTTTCATGAATCTTTGTTCACATAGAATTGCCTGATGCTGTGGCCCACTATCTTATAGCTTGTCATTGGGTTTGATCAGATAGGAAACTACATCCTCTCCAGGCTACCCCAGCAGTGGGACAACCTTTGCAGAGTGGGAATCACTGCATCAAGTTGATATTGTTGCTAAAGATGACAAATGTACCTACACCTTGCTTGTGGCAAGTACACCTGACAGTACATCCCTACCATTCCAGCAGGTTTGGGCTGGCACATTTGCACAGTCCATTCCATCAGTAAGTGCCTAAGGCATGGCTGAGGCCCGTGCACATGGCTTTGGTTTCACATTTGCCAAGAGTGACAAACATAGCAGCCATTTTAGCACTCTTAAAACAATGAAAGAAGCATCAAACCTTACCGTCGCTCTGTCATTGAGGCAGATTCTGATCTTAATGATATTCAAATATCAATTGTTTTCCTGGATTGCTACCCGGTCCATACAGGCGAAGATTTTCGCTCATACATACTCAAAGAATATCCTCACATTGTTCTTTGTTTTGTGCCTGCTGGTTGTACATTCAGGCCTTGACTCCAAGTCATTTTGATTTTCTTTCTCATGTACATTCCATCAGGCACAGGCATCTTCCAGCCTGCTGATGTTGGACTCAACCGCGTTATCAAGCACTGCCTCAAGCAGCATCAAACTGAATACCTTTTGGAATCACACCAACAACAAATTGCATGTGGTCTCACAGTGGAACAAGTGAAATACACAACATCAGTCTTGCATGATGCATCAGTATTGGGCATTGTTAGTGTATATGAGTTTATGATAGGGCTATTTGGGTGTGAATTAGTACAAAAGGTTTGCTCTATGCCTTTATCCTACTTATTTCTGTATGTTTCTTACTTTCTTTGGCAGTCTTGGGAGCATTGCAAGGTCAAAAACTGGGACCTATCTGCCCAGTGCCTTACCAGCAAAGCTGCTCACACAGCTCTCAATGAATACCTCTGGACGCATTCTGCCCTGCATGATAAGATCAAGAATCAGATGGGAGTAGTCCTGAGCATTGACTCAGACAGGTTGGAGCCAGACAACTTTGACTTGGACACTGCTGATTTGGATGCAGTTGATGATGCTGATGTTCCCTCCAGTGCAGTCATTTGAGACATGTTTGGTTTATAGGATGTTGACATACCTGCCAACATTGATGTGATCACTCACTGTGTTGAAAGCTTGGAGAAGGAACTAGACAACCATTTGGTGGCCACAGGTGATGATGAGGACATAGCATGGGCATTCATTAATTTTGACCAGTAGCCTTACTCTGATCATTTGTGTATATATAGACATAGATGCTACCTAGATGACCCGTGTTATGTGTTACATGTTGCCAGCGTTGGCAACGTTGTGTTGAAAGCTGTGTTACGCAGGATTTTTTTGGCAACTGACCCCTCATGATGGCGTGATTTTTAGCAATACAACCGTGATGACCTCTGTGTTACGCATTACGTTGCCTCCATACAGAAAGGTACAGTAGCCAACAATGTTTTTGCTCCACATTTTGTCCCAAAAATTTCATTTGTGAACTAACATTCTGTTACATTCATAGATGCTGCAGGATGCAACATTAACATGTCTATAGGCGCCATCCGCAAACTTAACAACGTTCAAAGGATCGCTCTGCTAAGTACCACCGGCGCAATGCGTACCTCACCAACTGACAGCCTTGAAATACTTAGTAACACATGGCCACTAGCACACCGCATTCAAAACCTGTGCCAGCAAGCTGCGCTGCGTCTAGCCACGGTACCAGACACACACACCCTACACCCATTCGTGAAGTGAGCTGCCAACAGGTTTGTAAAGAAACACCGATCATCTCTCCACTACCTTCTTCACGCGTTCGATATCGACCCAAAAGCCATTGAACCGCTGACCCGTAGTTCCCTCCCCACGACCATCAATGCCCCATACAAAACAATTATCGCCAAAGATGCGGATCAAGCCATCGAAGACTTACAAAAAATCACGCGCAACCATCACACGGTAATATTCAGTGACGGCTCAGGTATGGATGCTGGCGTGGGAGCGGCGGCGACGTACATGCCACCAAACGCACCTTCGCAAACTCTCCGTTACCACCTAGGTAAACAAAGCGCACATACTGTGTACGAGGCTGAGGCTGTAGGCCTTACGCTGGCGGCGAAGCTACTGCTCACCATTCCCAGAATTGAGAAGGAAGTTGATATCTTAATTGATAACCAAGCAGCTATCAAGTCGGGTGAGCGCCCCACAACGAAACCAGGCCATTACATACTACACCATCTCCACAGACTAATACGTGAAGTGAAACGAAAGCACAAGCTTACCAAGAAACAAATCACAATTCGCTGGATCCCAGGACACAAGGGTGTCGAAGGCAATGAAAAAGCAGACGAGGAGGCTCGAGCAGCCGCAACCACTCCCGATAATAACTCCCCGTCTCCCACTCTCCCCAAATACATACGCGCTAACCCTTTACCGGACAGTATCACCGCTCTGAAGCAAGCGCACAAAGAAATGTCCAAACGGAGATGGACCGAAAGTTGGAGCAAATCGCTATGCTTCTCGCGTATGAAACGATATGAAATGGATAAGCCCTCTAATCTCTTTCTGAAACTCATTTCGCCGTTGTCAAAAACCCAAGCCTCACTACTGACAGGCCTCCGCACAGGTCATATCGCCCTGAACGCCCACCTTCACCGCATACAAAAAGCGGACGCCCCGACATGCCCGCACTGCCCCTCCGAAATTGAAAACGTCAAACACCTCATCCTGGAGTGCCCGCAATACGCACGCGAGCGCCAAGTACTCCGAAACCAACTAGGCAGGAAGGCAGATGAAATACCAATACTGTTGACATGCCCGAAAGCAAGCAAGGCGCTACTAGCGTTCGTGGAAGAAACGGGGCGCTTACGCCCCACATTCGGTGATTTAGCTAAACAACCGAAACGCAATGGATAACGCCCGTTTTATACTCAGCTCGTAATGAAAGCTAGCAAGAATAACACAGCTATCGTATCCTACCACTATTTTGTCTACGAGGGATCAGCAGGACTGGATGGAGGAGGAGAGACAGTAGGCGGTGGAGAGGGAGCAGCGGGTCAAAGAAGATTACACGGATCGCTGGATCAATTGCGGGTTCCAACCGCTAACACATCAAGCACCAAGGACAAGTCTATCTCCCTTCGTGTCCAATACTCACTCTCTCGCGCGCACTCACTTTCATCTTGTCACACACACTCCATTATTCCCACCCGTACGACAGGCCCTCGGGCCCTAGTACCTGCTATCTAAATCATCGTGCATTATCGCTTCGTTACACGACAAGTACCAGACGAGCACTACAGGGAGGTCTATGGCGTCTAAAACGGCTGGCAGGAACGGCGGACCGGATGGCACAAACCATCCTGGGGCATTCGCGTAGACGGTAAATGTAGGGGGCAGGGGCCCCAGCTTAGCTAGAATATCCTCATAAAGCACGTACGCTCCACACGGGACAATAATTGACTTAAAAAAAAAAAAAAAAAACATGTCTATAGATTCTTGGCTGTTATCAACTATTTCTCTTGGCTGTTTGCATCTACATTTCTTCTTAAACAACTTGATGTTCTGACTCCTTCCATAGCATAAAGGAAGTTCATTCAATTGCTGAGAAAAGAGGGTTATTGGATGAAAGATGAAAGATATATTTAACACACTCATCCTATTCTGATGAACAACATTCAAAATCATCTCTACCTTCTCTTCTTTGGATGCTTTTCCATACTGATTAGAAATCCCCTTCATAGCTGATTTCACCTTCTTGGGTATGTCTGATGCCTTGTACTTTTGAGCAGCAGATAGAAGTGGTTGAGGATCTTTTTGATGGAAAAGATAGAAAGAATGCTCCAGGATGAGAAGTATACCTACAAAGCAATGAAATAATTCATATTATTTCAGTTGTTCCAAAAGAAATTAGAAAAGAAACTATTTATACCAATATTGGTTGAAAGGATTTGCTTCCATGTACCCATATTCATCTATGGGTTTCAATTGGATTGTGATACAAAATGGAAATGATGAGGAATTCACAATACTGTTAGGCATCAGAATAGAAGATTCATTGTAATCCAAAGGAGTGGACTGAATAATAAAATTTTACAATGAACAATAAATATAAAGAAATAATTCACATACTTCTGGATTGTGAACAATCTGACAATTACAAATTCAATTCAAATAAAACCAGAACATCATGAAAATGAATTCACTGTCTGTGAAATAAAAAACCAATAAGATCAAAATTGAATTGGTATGATCCACAATTTATACAACTTACAGTCTGAAATTGATGTAAAATAATTTGAATATTAATATATTATCACAATGGTAGTGAAGAACTTACATCCTGCCATTTATGACATGATATTGGCAACACAATATAAAATGAGTAAAATTTATGTTGCCAAAAATTAATATGCAATAACTTACAGCCTTGAAAAGAAGAAGAAAGTCAACAAAAAAGGAAAAATAAAATAAGTAATATATTGGATACCATCTGTAAGAGATCCCCAATGTTTATCATTAGCATAATGATTCTTCACCATACTGCATGATATAGATATACCTTCTGTATTTCACAGAAATGAATAGTTAGTATGATATTATCAGAGTAATAGTAAAATTTAACTTACAATCTTTAATAAATAAAATGAAAGAAGATCAATATTTGATGTGATTGTAAAATTGCAGAAGCTCACCAGCTGAATGAATCACAATGAATGTGAGATAAATATATATATCAATGATAGCTATTGATCAATAATATGAAACAATATACATTCTATAAAAAGACAAAGGAAAAAGAAATACTATCAATAATTGAAAAGACATGAACTTATCTATCACATACTTTCTGTTATGTTAAAATAACAAATTAAGGTATTACAATTACTACGATTGAAATTATTTCAAAATTGAAAACTCACTGGCAGAAACTGTTTATAAAAACATATATCAAAGGATGAGTGAATATCACAGCATTGCTCAGTGTCACCCATGATAGCATATTCCATAATGCACAACTCACATCCTGTCATTTCCAGAGCAGAATAGATGGACATGACATCATCAACATCACCACTTTCTGGCACATTCCACAATGCACAACTCACTCTCTGTCATTCCCAAAGCAGAATGGATGAACATGGCATCATCAGCATCACCACTCTCTGGCACATTCCACAATGCACAACTCACATACTGACATTCCCATAGCAGAATATTTGGACATGGCATCATCAGCATCACCACTCTCTGGCATATTCCACAATCATAACTCACTCCCTGTTATTCCCAGAGCAGAATAGATGGACATGGCATCCTCAGCATCACCACTCTCTGGCACATTCCACAATGCACAACTCACTCTCTGTCATTCCCAGAGCACAATGGATGGACAATGTTCGCATGATCAGCATCACCACTCTCTGGCACATTCCACAGTGCACAACTCACAGGCTGTCATTTCCAGAGCAGAATAGATGGACATGGCATCATCAGCATCACCACTCTCGTGCACATTCCATAATGCACAACTCACATCCTGTCATTTCCAGAGCACAATGGATGGACATGGCATGATTGGCATTACCACTCTTTGGCACATTCCACAATGCACAACTCACTCTCTGTCATTCCCAGAGCAGAATAGATGGACATGGCATCATCAGCATTACCACTCTCTGGCACATTCCACAATGCACAACTCACACTCTGTCATTCCCAAAGCAGAATAGATGGACATGGCATCATCAGCATCACCACACTCTGGCACATTCCACAATTCACAACTCACTCTCTGTGATTCCCAGAGCAGAACAGATGAACATGGCATCATCAGCATCACCACTCTCTTGCATATTCCACAATGCACAACTCACAGGCTGTCATTTCCAGAGCAGAATAGATGGACATGGCATCATCAGCATCACCACTGTCTGGCATATTCTACAATGCACAACTCACATCCTGCCATTGCCAGAGCAGAATAGATGGACATGGTATGATCAGCATCACCACTTTCTGGCACATTCCACAATGCACAACTCACACTCTGTCATTCCCAAAGCAGAATAGATGGACATGGCATCATCAGCATCACCACTCTCTGGCACATTCCACAATGCACAACTCACTTTCTGTCATTCCCAGGGCAGAACAGATGAACATGGCATGATTCATCAGCATCACCACTCTCTGGCACATTCCACAATGTACAACTCACAGCCTGTCATTTCCAGAGCAGAATAGATGGACATGGCATCATCAGCATCCCCACTCTCTGGCACATTCCACAATGCACAACTCACATACTATCATTCCCAAAGCAGAATAGATGACCATGGCATCATCAGCATCACCACTCTCCGGCACATTCCACAATGCAAAACTCACTCTCTGTCATTCCCAAAGCAGAATAGATGAACATGGCATCATCAGCATCACCATTGACTGGCACATTCCACAATGCACAACTCACAGCCTGTCATTTGCAGAGCAGAATAGATGGACATGACATCATCAGTATCACCACTGGCACATTGATCAATGCACAACTCACTCTCTGTCATTCCCAAAGCAAAATCAATGCACATGGCATCATCAGCATTACCACTTTCTGGCACATTCCACAATGCACAACTCACAGTCTGTCATTTCCAGAGCAGAATAGATCAATATGGCATCATCGGCATCACCACTACATTCCACAATGCACAACTCACCCACTGTTATTCCCAGAGCAGAATAGATGGACATGGCATCATCAGCATCACCACTCTCTGGCACATTGCACAATACACAACTCACATACTGTCATTCCCAAAGCAGAATAGATGGACATGGCATTGTCAGCATCACCACTCTCTTGCACATTCCACAATGTACAACTCACAGCCTGTCATGTCCAGAGCAGAATAGATGGACATGGCATCATCAGCATCACTACTTTCTGGCACATTCCACAATGCACAACTCACACTCTGTCATTCCCAAAGCAGAATAGATGGACAATGTTGGCATCATCAGCATCACCACTCTCTGGCACATTCCACAATGCACAACTCACTTTCTGTCATTCCCAAAGCAGAATAGATGAACATGGCATCATCAGCATCCCCACTCTCTGGCACAATCCACAATCCACAACTCACTTCCTGTCATTCCCAGAGGAGAATAGATGAACATGGCATGATTCATCAGCATCGCCACTCTCTGGCACATTCCACAATGCACAACTCACATACTGTCATTTCCAGAGCAGAATAGATGAATATGGCATCATCAGCATCACCACTTTCTGGCACATTCCACAATGCACAACTCACAGGCTGTTATTTCCAGAGCAGAATAGATGGACATGGCATCATCAGCATCACCACTCTCTGGCACATTCCACAATGCACAACTCACATCCTGTCATTTCCAGAGCAGAATAGATCAATATGGCATCATCAGCATCACCACTACATTCCACAATGCACAACTCACATCCTGTCATTTCCAGAGCAGAATAGATGGACATGGTATCATCAGCATCACCACTCTCTCGCATATTTAACAATGCACAACTCACTTCCTGTCATTTCCAAAGTAGAATGACAAGATATAAGTCAAAGCATTTCTTGCACAGTTACTCAAATGAAAACTCACA